>JBAFWW010010585.1:28571-43659 GCA_036873685.1 Agapornis canus | reverse complement strand
GGGGGTGTTTGTTGTTTTTTTTTTTCTTTTTTTTTTAGTTTTCTTTTATGGTGGCAGTGCTTTTTATTTTTTTTTGGTTGGTTCTCCCTGCTTTCAGAGCAAAATCTTGTTTCTGTCTCCCTTTATTGTTAGCCAAATTTTATGTTCTAAAGGGGATCTCTATTTAACCTCATGTGCTTTTTATCAGCTTCTCCCATGTGAAAACACTGCAGCTGCTTGGAAGCTTTAATTCTGCACTCCTGAAACACATACTTTGTGGATGTCACACCTAAACTTTCCCATCCATTCCAGGTGGCTGTATAATTTCCATGCTTTGATTAGCATGTTTTGATCATCATCATTGATGATCATTAGCATGATCATCAGTTTTGAAAGCAGAAATATTGATGCCATTCTAAGTTAACATCATCTTAGTTGTGATAACCATTAGCCTGCTGCCAGCATTTGACTGGTCCAATATATCTTTGAATGTTATCAGCTTTATAAACTGATATGAAAAAGGTGTGCTAAAATTTTACTAACTTTGAATTTAACAGTCTACCTATTTATAAAGTAAAAACATACATAGTTTCTTGGTATGAAACTGCTTAGGATTGCATTCAGTTTTTAAATATGTACTATCAAAAGCAATATAATTTAGGACACGCAAGACTATTGTGTTATGTGGGATATTATGTACACTAGAAAACATCAAACAGTAACTGAATAAAAACCCCAAGTCCTCCCACAATTTAAGAATCTCGCATTCAGTCATTATGATAATTAGTCTTGTCATGGAAGGTTTTTTTCCAAGAAAGTTTCTTTTTTAAACTTATTTAGTATGTTGAAAATTGGTTGGATGTGTATTTCTCCTTAACTTAAGGACTAGTTTAAACATCACAGAACATTAGTGTATACTTTAGAAATAAAAGACACCCAACAAATGGAAAATTTGTTTGTAGATAGAACAACAAAGACACATGGGACAAGTTTCATGTTTTGTATTAGAAGATGACTATTCTGTAACATATTTTGTTGTTCCTGAGTAGCAAATTTACTCTCCCTGAGTATTTTATCAGATAGCACAAAGAAATTAAGATAATTGTTATCATTTAAAACCAAGCTTCATTGATCCCAACTGTACAAGATTTTCTTCATGGTGTTTATGAAGATACAAATGGTGAAATACACTGCAAAAAAACAGTCTGGAACAAGAGCAGCAGTTCCAAGTAAACAGTAAAGTCTGGGGAGATCATTAACGAGTAGGAAATAAACAACAAGCATGTTTTTCTGTTAAGCATATATTATGATTTATTTAATGAACTTTGTTGCTTGTGTTTCTTTGTCTCAGGTTAGAAAGAAGGAAAAATCTGGAAATTACATAAATTTAAAAATAAAGAAAGAGGTAAATCAAGCAGTCTGGCTAATCTCATCTGTTAAAGAAGTAGTTGATCTGAAAGTTACAAAATCATTAATATTACTTTATTATACATTCTGCTTTTACCCATTCTGTTCCTGTAAAGATAAAAATATTCTCCCATTATTGCATGTATGTGTTAATGAGTAGATAACTGATAGAAAACCAGAGATTTTTACATATTTTCATGAAATTGCATGTGCGGTTCACATATATATATTTTTGTATAAAAAAAATCTCATACCTAATTATTACCAAAGTAAGAAAATTAAAGACCAGGTAAAGAAAAGAAACAAGTAAATAGAAGCAACATTAACAAGAAGAAGCATTAACAAAACCTAATCTTTACATTTTAAGTTCTTGCTCCATCAATTCTATCTAGAAAAGAGCAAAACTGATTGCATGTGGAAATCTAAACAGTTAAGTATGAAATATTAATTGCTTAGTAGGCCAGAAGGGCCTCTATGTAGAGCTCCAAAGCTAAAATCACATTTTCAAGCATCTTATCCTTAATCTACCAAAAAGTATTTTTTTAAGATCATTGTACTATCAATTTAAATGCAAATAAAAACAAAAAACCCCAAACCAACCCCCTCAATCACAAAAAGTCGTTGATTAGTAGTAACTGGTTAGGTTAAAATAAGTCTTTCCCAGACTTTTAATGCCATTTTAATGGCATTTTTAGGAAAGAATTTTTTTTTTTGCAAAAATTTACACCTTAATTCTCATGCTTCTCATTCATAATCATCCTTACCACCCCAGCATATCTTCACCTTGAGTCCTTGTACCTTGCTTACATTTCCCACCTTGTTGGTGTATATATATATCATGGCACATTTTTGCTCTGCCTGCACATTTTACTCCCTGCATCACTCCCTTCCATTACTTCCCTTCCACTAAGAATGTTACTCCTGTGCAGCAAGAACCTACAATCTCTTTGAAATGTGTCTAAATTCACAGTCCTCACAAAACTACATAATCTTAGTGCAAATATTGAGCTGCCATTTACTGCAATGTTTGACATGGTTGGTTTTTTTTTTCTGCAAACAGTGAACTAACAAAGTTTGGCCTATAGCAGTGAAAAAGGACTTCTACAAAAATGAATACTGAGGTAGATGCTTCTTAAGAAATAATAAAGCCCTCTGCTGCCAGCTGCTTTCCTCTTTGAGAAGTAGTTTAAGAAGGAGCTGGTTTGTGGAATCTGGCAGAAAAAAAGCAGTACATAAAACATATACTGATGAGTAAATCACTAAGTTTGCAGCCTAAGCATTTTTTTTTTTTTTTTTGGTATAAAGAGAAGTGAATTCTGCTAAGGATATTATTTCAGTCATATGTGATTCTTATTCTGTAAGTTTCCTTAACTTCTTTTCAAACTTCTTTGCAGACTGCTATACTCTCTTGTTCCCTTTTTTAATATCAAAATGAAGACTTCTTTCAGTATAAGAAAGAGCATAGTAATGTTGCATTTGGAAACTGCATTTGCAGTAATTTCTTTTTGTCCCTTATTTCCTCCATATTTGCCCCCCAGTCCCAGTTATAGTAAACTGTTTATCATTAGGTATAAAATAAAACAGTGTTTATGGCTTAAATATAAATTTGATTGAGCTAAACCATCAATAAAAGTTTAGAAATTCACACTCAAATACATTAGGGTCTACATAAAACCTGAAAAATGTCTTTTCAAGATACTTTTGGAAGAATGGTCCCAGAACTCTTTGGTATTGTTATCCTTATATTGTTGAATCTTGTTTGATAAAACTATCAGAGAACCATTTTTTTTTTAATTTATTTTAATGTTGGTGCTTTTCATGAAGGGTGAGGTTGGTGTAGAAAGGACAGGACATGCTTTTATTCGAAGTTTTTTTAAAATTCTTAAGATATCTTATTTTAACACTCAAGTACAATTGAACCATTGAGACTTCTCAATGTGAATTTTCTGACTCAGAAAAACAATGAGAAACTAAAACAGTGCATCTGTTTGGGATTTTGCATTTAATGAACTGTTTCAGCTTCTGTTATGAAACCTATCAGTAGAAGCTTAAGAACTTGATTAAAAATATTGCTTTGGGTGAAAACCTAACATAAACCTCTAAAGCTCAGAATTAAGTTGCCTTTTATCCCCAAATTTTGAAAAAGAACACATTGTGGGCATTAATTCTGCATTAGCTCAGGATGTCTAGTGTTTCTGTAACAGAAAATATATTTATGAATATTGATTTCTTTTGTTTGCTTTAGGACTTGAAGGATTTCTTCCTGTTTCACTCAGTATGTTGGATAATCATTGGTGGAAATGGAAGTTCCAGTTATAGACCAAGAGAATGACAGATTTTAGTATTAGCCTAGCTGTTAAAAGACTGGAATAACGGAGTTCCTTTCACTACATACTTGTTCAGTGCTGCAAACAAATGTTTTCTAAAGAATCAAGGATAGAATATGACCCTCACAGAGCTGTCGTTGCAGTTGCATTACTGCAATATGTTATTCACCAATGCTCTCAGTATTCTGAGCAGTCATTGCATGTTGGGAAAGATCTGTTTTTCAAACCTGTATGAAAATGTCTGAAGTTGGGTTTCATTGTATTTGGACATCTTGGGAGACAAAGGCCAGATTCTAACTTGTTCACCTACAGCACAGGGATCTAGTGCTTTTCATTGTTCAGCTGAAACAGTGTGGATTTGCATTCCAGGCTGAAGCACAAACAGATGAGTAAATTAAGAGAGGAAGAGAAAGACTTTTGAAATTAACCTGCATTCTTCCATGAACTACTTTCACTACTCTAAAATTTATCTGGCTATATTTGATGACCAAAGAAGGTGGTTCATCCTGCTGGCAGGATATAAACCACTTTCATAGTCATGCTACAGAAATGATATTACATTAGGTAACACTAGCATAATATACTTTTATTCGATCTGTGTCTATAAATTTTCTTACTAAATCTTTGTGGAATTCCTCTAGTTTGTTTCTTCCTAGAGAAGTTAACCATTGGTTATCATGGGGGGGTTACATGCTAGAATGAATATCAAATTCATAACAGATATTTAAAATGTTTCATGTATTGATTTTAAAGGAATAACCTTTATAGTAACATTTTTGAAGTTTAAAATTCATAATTCTTATGGGTTTACTTATTGATTTAGTTGTTGACCTTCAAAATATCATTTAAAAGAATTCTATTAGGGGGGTAATATTATGCAGTAGTCAAGGTATCATTTGGATTGGATTTTTACTATTATTGAAGGTTTTTCTTAAAGTTTTTCCTTCACAGTCTAATTTTTTGATACATGACACTGCCATCAAGTGGCTATTGAGTAAAACCTGTGTCTTACCCGTCATTAATTTAAATGTTAGTCTTGTTTTTAATTAACAGCTTGAGTTGGAAGGAGGAAATATCCAATACTTGCCAATTAACAGAAGAAATTAATCTTATTGCTATCTGGACCAGACTGGCAAAAGGAGATGTTCAAAGATGCTTTGAAGGATATTTTAAGAGAATGGGATTTTGGTGACATCAAATTTTGTTGGCATTGATTTTTACATCAGCTTCAACAGGTGTTAGAAACATCTCTTGTCACCTTGTGAACTTGCATTTTCAGGAACCTTAATATGCAGGTGAATCTTCCCTTTTAATCTCTCATTTAATCCATTTTACCAAACTTCACTGTATAGTGTTAGTCTATAGACTTAGGCAAGGATTTTAAGATGCTGAATCTAAGAGGCCATAATTAACATGAATCCTAAACTTTCCCCTGAATCAAGAGACTGATCAGTAAATAAAACATATCTTTGAGACAGCTCCACATTTGGGTCTTTTAAGGTAGACAAAACCTTAAGATTTTAACTTTTTGGGGAGGTAAAGCCTACACCCCAGTGCCAAATGACCGTTTGCAGTCCCTCACAGCCCAAATATTGGTATTCATCAACAACTCTCAGTTCCCTTCCAGCAGTATGGGGCTGTTAACCAATTTTAGGCAAATAATGATAAACAGCCCCATTCTCCTGAAGATCATTTGCCTTCTTTCACCCTCTAGAAATGATAATAGAAAATCATGTGTGCATTTGCATTTGTATTTACTGTGTTTGAATTAAAGCTGCAAGCAGCTCTGATTCACTAATAACTGATGAAAGTGTCTCATTATTGAGCTACAAAACCTTCAACAAATTAATGGAAATTGCAAATCACCTTGAAAATTGCAGGCTTTTTAGTCCTATATTGAGTGCTGAGAAAACTGCATAAATAGCCTTGTCGCTTAACTCCTTTTGAAAAAAAAAAAAAAAGCTTTCTTATTACATTTGTTATAAAGCATGGCTTACTAATTAAGGCATGGCTAAGCAACATCATTTTGTCTTGCAGTGTTTTGTTTTCTGTGCAAGAACATTAGCAGTATGTTACTATTTTTGGTTCTTTCTCTTTTATATAATATTTAGAATCATAGGCTCTCTGCTTCTGATTCTAAGTAAATGTTTTGGGCACTTTTCTCTCATGCCCCAAATTATAGTACAAGATTTAGCATGTGGTGGTTCTTCTCTGCAGTGAGATAATGGATTTTTAAATACATACACCCGGGATGTTTTCCTCCAAATTGCAGCATAATTAGAAGAAAATATTTCATGAAAAGTAAAGAAAAAAACAAACCAAACAAAACCAAACCTAAATTGTTTGTTTTTTACTGATTCTGCATAACTTTGAATCCAAAACTTATGCATGTCACTTGTCATGAAGAAAGATGTATGGAAGCTGGTATAAAATTTCATAGCCTCATTGTTGTGGAATTGCACTCTAGCAATGTATCAGAAGCATTTCTGTAAAAGATAGAGTGATTTCTACATAGTGCTAGATTCTCCTATATCATACAATTCTATTATATCTGTGAGGTAAACCTTATTGATTTAAAGGAATATATTGCAGCTTAGCATAGATTCAAAATAAAAATTCAAAATAAAAATTCACAGTTTTTAATATTGTCCATTTCTGCTAATGTTTGATGTAATGAGGAATTTATTATATTCTTCTACATTTAATAGAGTTTTTTTTAAAAATTTATACAGCACAGTAGACAATCTTTTTACAGTTAAAGCTTCATGAATGGTTTGGTCTGGAAGGGACCTTGGATATCATCCTGTTCCAACTCCCCTGCTTCAGGCAGGTACACCTTTCCACTAGGCCAGGTTCCTCAAAGCTCTGTCCAGCCCAGCCTTGGACACTGCCAGGGATGGGGCAGCCACAGCTTCTGGGGACAACTTGTTACAGTGTCAGTAAAGAATTTCTTTCTAATATCTGATCTAAATCTATCTTAGAACCGTTTCCCCCTTGTCTTGTCACTACATGCCCTTGTAAGAAGTCCTTCTCCAGATTTCTTGTAGGTCCCTAAGTCTACAAGCTTCATTAACTTAGCTGCTCTAAGGTTTCCCAGAGCCTTCTCTTCTCCAGGCAAGACTAGCATTTGTGTTAGTGCAGTGTAAGTGCAGAGGAACAGAATTTGTGCTCAAAGACTTCTGCTATATTTGAAGTCACTTTCTTATAGGAATACTAAAAGCATCTGCATGCTGGTGCATCCTCAGGTATTACTGCTAAGAGAAATTCCCAATTTGAACCCAATCTGTGAGTCTCCAACTGCTGCTATTAGTTGGAAGGTTCCTTTTACTAGAAAAGCTTTTCTATGATTTTCCAAATTTATTTCTTTCTAGGGCTGAATAACCTGTGAGATATATACTTCTGTCCAACAATGGAACTCAAAATAGGAAAGAACTGAAGTTTGTTTGCTCTTGCCTCATGGTTACAGGCTTGATAAGCAAGGAGAAAAGTTCTTTCAGTTTTTTTCTTTTTATTCTTTCTAACCTGCTACCTTTTGTTTGTCCTTCCATACTTTCTTGGTATTATTTTTAATGTATGCACAGTTCTTCTCATCATTTTCATTCCACTTCACCACCCTGATTTGGGTCCTTTTGCCCCTGAAAACTGGGCTGGCCTTTGATAGCAACTTGCTAGTTTCTCACATCAAATGATGAAAGACCAAGTATCAATCTTTTTCATTTCAGCTTCTTCATGTTCAAATTACATGGACTCAAAGAGTAACTCCAAAAGCTATGAAAACATTAATATTATTTTTGAAGCCCAGAAAGCAGATTTGTTTCCTTCTGTTTCTTTGTCCTCTCCCTGGCTATGTTCTTTCCACTGCTCAGTCAGTTAAGTACTGGATACTTCATGCTTTTAAAACACTATTTAACTGAAGAGAATGAGGCAGCTTCCTATACAGTTCTTTCCATGGACTTGTTTTGAAGTAGTGTTTGCTAAATATGGTAAGCATATGTAGAAACTGTAGGTACCTGGAGATGCCACCATTTTCAGCATCAAGTTGAGTGCAGGTGAATTTAAACTGATCATAGTCTGCTGTCTATCTTCTCTTCTTACTCTTGAGGTTTTTTTAGAGAGCACAATGAATGTATGAGAAAGTTTTGGGATGTACAGCAGTTTGTTGAACCCATTCCTCAAATATTTGCTCCTTAAGTATTGTGGTGTTATAGGGGTCATTACGTGCCAAGATTCTACATTACAAATGTGCATAAAGTAATAAGCAAAATCTATACGTTTGATTGTTCATGATACTTGATTACTCATGAGACTAAGGTAATAAACATGTGTTCCCCATCAGTACTTGATACAGCTCTCTAATACTAATGAAAACTGTATGTATTAAGCAGATGTGACAGACCATACAACTTGAAAAAGGGTTCAGCTTTGCAAGGCCTTCTCCATAAGTGAATTCCAGTTTTCTGGGATTCATGTTGGAATGGTAATTTAACTTCATACAGTGTAAATGTAAACCAACTCATGATGATGTGACTAACTGTAAATTACTTTTCATAGCTGCTACTTTTTCAGCTGGGATGCAGAAGTTTCCTTAGATTAAACTTGAAACTCCTCCAGTGACAGTAAAATGCTATCTAAAATAACTAATCAAATGCAGCTGGGAGAGAAATAAAATCTGGTTTTAGACATAAGGAGGCATTTTATCAAAAAGGTAGTCTCTATGCAGAGGTTAACATTTGTATGAGTAAAGGAAAGGTACTATTTAGGGTCTACTTTATTTAGTGTATGCAAGACTGTGTAGTGTATTTCATGGAACTTTCACTGACAGTGGCGGTCATGAAAATTTAGAATATCAAAATAGTATGGCCAGACCTATTCAGTCCATTTTCTAACAAACATAGGACATTAACATAGTAATTTTTGTGGTTGTTTTGATGGAAAAAAAAAATCTAATAATGCTCTTGTAAAATCTATTCTGCTGTATCAGAGATCACTAGCCAAAACCATGTCATGTTATGATTTTTTACTTAACATGGTCAAGAGTCTGTAGCTCATGGTCTTTTCTCTTGAGCCTTCATAGATGTACAATAATAGAATGTAATAATTAAGTTTCATTCTCTATTGCTTCTTAGTTGTTTAATTGGCAAAGAACAAAGGATCCTAAAGAAGTTCCTTTTGTCTCTTATAGTGGGTTTGAAAGGAGAAAGCTCTACACACCCAGTTTTGCACAAGGAATGCAATAATAGTAATATGCATGTTATTTCACTTGCATGCTATGTTTTGTCTACAGGCAATTTATAGATGGATTTATAATATGCAAATAAAGGCTTTAATTTAGAAACATTCAGGTGTAATAGGTTGGAAACCCAACTATTTGTATGTGCTGGTGTAGAACACACAAAGTTCTGAAGAATTTCTCCCTTATTGCCAGGTTTGGTTTTGGTTGTGTCTAAGTGCAGAACAATGGAAAAGGCTGCTGAGCAGGACTTTAAAATCATCAATGTATTAAAATCTCACTGCTTCTTTTTTCCTCTCCAGAGCTTTGAAGAAAAAACAACCCCAAGGCACAGATTTTTAGTCTCCTGGTGTAGCTGGGAGGCTCTTCTTGACATTAATAGTTAATATCATCATAATTCCTAAATGAGGTGATTTCAACTGTAAGTCATTAAAAGGCTGGTAAACAGGCTATCCCCCAGACAAGAGTAATGCATGCATCTCTGCTGTGTCAGCTGTACTTAAACAGGTGAGACTGAAAAAACAGAAAGTGGTAACTTCTCTCCATTTTGGTTGTGTAGGGTTCTTGTTCTCTAAGAGAAATTTTTGTCTGAAAAGTTTATATTAAAAAGTGAAAATATTTAAAGAGTCAACACAGCACTGACTTAAAGGCATATGTATTGGCAGAGTGATTCATTATTTAAGCTTTGCAGTGAAGCAGGTAATTTAAAACTCTAGACATTTGTGCTTAAGAGTATCTTTGTGAAACATGAAGTGAAAAACTGACTCTGATGTCCTGTCTCTCCAATTTACATAAAAACAGCACTTAAACCAACCACAGATTTATTCTGGGTATTTAATAGAGACTTATTTTATTTACTTCTACTGTAGATGAGCATTACAGGCAACCAGAAATTGTAGTTCAGTTTGATTTATGATGAAATGATTTCTTTAATTCAAATGATTTGATTGAACAACCATTGTTGCAAAGGTGGACCTCAAACAATTTAGCAAGAATAGTATTCATATTAATATATTATTAATTACTTCAAAATGCATAGGATTACTATCTGCTGCACATTAGAGAAACTAGAATGTAGGGGACCAGAAGGCTTGACTGTGCAGGTCTTTTGACATAAGCTGAAATGTGGGACAGAGGTGGTTAAGTTATATTCCCGAGGTTACCTACTGATGTAGGAACAGGGTCAGAAATAAACACTAAGAATCCTTATTTCTGGTCACCTTGAACTGCTGTATCTCTTTCTTTGCAAAACTTGCTAGCATCTCAGTACTATACAATAGTATATGTTCAGTAATAAGTATGAAAAAGTTGTTAATGCTTGCCTAATGTTTGGAGGGGTGCATTTTCCTCAATATTTTCTTTTTCTTGATTTGTTTGTTTTTTTTCTTTCCTTATCCTCCTTATCCTC
Organism: Agapornis canus; assembly: GCA_036873685.1. Taxonomy (NCBI): domain Eukaryota; kingdom Metazoa; phylum Chordata; class Aves; order Psittaciformes; family Psittacidae; genus Agapornis; species Agapornis canus. Next base: position 33,308 of record JBAFWW010010585.1, on the reverse strand, counting down.
TTGTTGAATAAAATAATAGAAAATAAAACTATAGAAGATATTTACCCACTGAGGAAAATCTTGGATGTCTTCCTTCTTCAGTAATCAGAACTACAAGAGATTATGATGGTGGGAGAAGATAGTTAACCTTGTGTATGAGCTCAGGGAAGGGATCTTATGCACCAAGGTTGGATTCGACTGACGAAAATAGTAGGATGATATTTGAGGCAAGACCTGCCTTTTTGTTTGGCAACACAATAGGGTTCTCTTCCTTCATGGATCCTTAACATTACTCAGTATAATAATGTGATAATTGGTCCCAAAGATGGAATAACTAAGATTGGATGGTCGTCTTTGGGGGCCCAGTTGTGTTATATCTAATCTAATTATGTTTGATACTGATTTTTTAATACATATGGTAGCTATTTCCTTGGCTTGGAAGTAAGGCACATATGCAAGCTTGATGTTTGCTTGGTCTCTGTTCTAAAAGCACACAAATTTATTCTTAGGAAAAACCCCAGCTATATCTGCCTCATGTCATGCTGTATTTTAATTCAAAACTAAAATTGATTTGTTCCAGAAGATGTCTTGAAGCATAAATATGTTGTGGCTTGTGGAGATGTGGGAGGTGTGATGGAAAGAGCAAATGTCTATAGATTGTACTTCAAAGAAACTATTGCAACTTGGTACAGAAAAGACGTAGTAAGTTATTGCTGCCTTCGAGCAACAATGCACAGCAAGCATTCACTCCTTTGCATGAGACAATATAAACATTTTAGTGGATTTATGAGTAGAAAGGAGCATCTGGAGATGATGAGATTGTGTAAGACTAATTTTGGAGTCTGAATTAAACTAATTCCATAGCTACAAAACTCGCTGCCATGTTCTATGCTCTTGTTTAAAATAGGTCTACAGACTATGGCATTACCAGATTTTCCCAACCAATTGGAACAGCAAAGGAAAAGTCTAATCACTACTGTTGTAGTGTAGTGGTGTGGTGGGCACTGGCTTACTGAGAGGATTATGAAAATCCTTCATGAAAGATATTTAGGCAACCAAATTTCTCATGCAAGTTTCTTCTCAGCTGTTAGTGTCTGGGTTCCATTGACCATGAATAGGTGACTGTCTCTTGAATTTGTTTCTCACTTTTTAATATAAAGTATAGGATGTATTTCTGGTTGGGAAAGCTGTTTGACTTGTTTGAGGCTTTTTTTTTTTCCTTCGCTCTCTCTCTCCACCCCACCTCCCCACCACCCCCATATTTTGCTATTGTCTTCCAGCTTAAAATAAGCATATGATAAATTAAACATACTAATAAAATCAATTGTGTGCAATGTACTAATGGAGTAGGTAAGGAAATGAAGTTGTTTGAAGTCAGTTTTGGTTTTGGAAATCTAACTAGTTCCCCTAATGAATTTGAAATACTAAAATGCAATTTTTATTCCATGTTTAATTTATTTTTTCCTACTTCCCAGCAGTAATTCTTACTGATGAAAAGCTTTCAGCTTCACTATTCTTCCTGGTGAAAAGCTTTCAGCCTAACAGTGATAGTTACTGAAAGTTCAGATAGTACAAGCCCCAGTAGGTGAACAAATACACAGCACTGTAGGAGCTTGGTCTCCAGTGCCCGATTGGCATGTATGGCTTGTAATAGTATGTCATAGTTTTGGCCATCATCATTTCCAGAAGTGGCTGATGCACAAGTGGAAGCTGAAAGTTATTTATCACTGCACAGTGCTTTCCATGCACCTTTTTCTGTGACCCTCTTGGCAGTATGCTTATGTCTTGGGAGTGGAAAAGATAACATCCTGATTCCTTTAAAACCAGTTAGAGCCTTACAATTGACTTGAAGTCAAAGTGTACTGCACCAAAATTATGGTACTGAACATAGAAGAAATTAAGGCAGAAGAAGTAACACATTAAATAGCTGAAACTAAGAACCAAACTGCCAAAAAAAAAAAAAATAAAAAAAAATCCTTTTGATGATAGGTCTAGCAAGCATTCATGAAGATGCTGCAAAACAAAGGCAGTTCATGACCAGTGAAGCCTGCTGTCTTATGGACTCTTTTCTTGAGGTTAACTGCACTTTGATATTTAAAACAGTGTGTCAGTCTGATGGAATTTTTAATGTGAAGTAATGAAGCAGTTCAAGGTCTTTTTCCATATTTGCTCATGAGGATGCCAACAAAATTTCTCACTATTCATTTGACCTATATTTGATATGGGATGGAAATCTCAATCTACTGAGTTTCTCAAAAATACACCTGAAACCTCTGGTCAATACTGGCCAGTGATTTTGAGAGATTTTTGGTGGCATAGATGTACACCATGCAGTCACATACACACTCAGCTCCCTAACCTCAAAGTCAAGGATAAAATAATGAATGTTTTACTTCTAACAGAGAACTCTTTTTAGGAGATACCAGAGATTTTCTACAACAGAAAGTACAAATAAGCTTAGCTGTACTAATGCTGCATTTATAAGAGAATAATTTTAAACAGTCTCCTAGAAGGAAAGAGATTTGTATTCATCATCAAAGCTCTACTGGTTACCTATTCCAGTGCTTTCCAGTAGTTTCCATGCATTGACCAAGGCAGACAAAAGTTTGTTTAAAAGTGAATGAAATACCAGATGCCACCTCCCTCTCCTCCAGACATCCTGGATCAATTATGAAAAGAGTATTTAACTTAGAAATCAAAATAACACTAAGAAGACCAACTCACAAACCAGAACAGGAATAGATTTCCAATTAGCTTTCCAAGAAAGAGAAGGTTGCATGAGCTTTCTGCTTTATTGAAAAGCCTCAGTATTCCAACTTTAAGTGCATAGTCTCATCTTTTTTATGTTGGTATTTTAAGCGCCTATCCACCATGGTTTATCTGAGTCTTCATCTTGTCCTGTCATGGGTAAATTCCTTGCTGGCTTCACTGAGATCATCTTTCCCTTCCTGTCATTCTCAAATTTTGTTACTAAATTCTTTGCCTGTTGATTTGGCCATTTTACCTTCTTTCTGCCTCAAAGAGCAGGCAAAGCTTCACTCCAGCCTATACTTTGTTTCTTATATTTTTACTTATGTTCTTTGCAGGCCATGCTATGTTCAGTGTTGTTAATGCCTTTATAGACCTATCACTGCAGTATTGCCTCTCTTGTCTGGTGCAACACAAGATGTGAATTCACAGGGCATATGTTCTCTTTGCTGAGTTGTCACACTTCCTTTAGGTGGCCTGCAAATTCATCTCATGATAAATGCTTTCTGTACTCCTTAGAGAGAGGGGAGAGGGACTGTAAAAACTGTTGGCTTTGTCTCACCTGTCTGCCATTTTAAGATTGCCAATTTCTCAGGTATAGGTAACTGCCTTTGTTGCAGCTTCCTCCTTAGTGTAAATGTTCACATTCTCTCTAAGAGTTTCAGACACAAACAGGTTTTCTCTTCTGTTTCAGTTCTTATGTTAGATTGGAAAATTGTGCATTTTTTGTGCTAGCCACAACTCATTTCATTTGTAATCCTTACTCATTTTATGGTGGATTATTTAAGATCTTTTCAAGGATCTTTTCTTAAACTGTCAATACTCTTGAGGAACAGTTAAGGCACAGGTAGTTAGTGAGATCTGAGCTTGTGACATATCAATGACTTCCACTTTTTTCTGGTAGCAGGCTGTTGAACATCTCATGGAAATCAGTTGCTGCACAGCAGCCTAAACCCAAGCAACAAGCTCAGCTTTCATGGTTTTGATTTTTTGCGTTTGTTTTATTTTTTTTTTCCATTTCTGTTAGTTTGCTTGGGGTTTTCTCCTACACCCCCCACCCCCCAATATCTCTCTTGAGTATATGTATTGAATTTAAGATAGCCAGCAGTGCTTAATGAAGGCATTCAGATGTGAGGAGCTAGACCTTCCCCTTCTCCTTTACTCTGTATCAAGATAAGTCACACAATTTTATATTAAATAAAAAGGATTGGGTTCCTTCTTCCTGCATTTTGGTTTGAGTTGTTTTTTTTCTGAAGAAGGGAACTATCATGACATGCAGTTTTTGGGAACAGCCAGCAACCCTCTGTGGCAGGAGGAGCGGAAACAAAGTTTTGGCTTAAGTACTGTCGCTGAATTTAGGAGTAAGCGCTGAAAAACTGTAGGTGCAGTGTTGGACTATGCTCTATGCCCAGAACTTCAGAACCCTCCTTGGATTTTAACATGTGTATGTACTTTGTTTCTGTTGTTGCAACTCTTCTTTGACTTCTTTTTGAATTGGAAAAGACAGGCCAACCTCCATGCTATATGCCTATTACTAATAATTCTGATGTATTTTTGCATTCTCATATACTTTCATATGTAAATTGGCTACCAAATTCTGCCCTCAGTTTTAATCTGTAATAACTTCACTGCTTACAGTGCAATTTGCACCACTGTAATTTAGATTAGAATCTGGATACATATGTAGATGTGTGCATGTATGCATATAAGTAATGCCCGCTTTCTTATATATGTATGCCCACACTTCCATTCTACATTTAAAAATCAGAGGGAGAATCTGTTGATTATTTTTATGCTGCAGCTAGCAGAAGGAAAATAAATAATTTCAGGTTGCAGATGAATTTTGGAGTCATGCATGCACATGCACACCTTTACAATGTATTCTGGTTCTTGTCAGTCCCAAGCAGTAACTTCTCTCATTTCACCTAGCTTGCAGTGCTGAATTTTCTCTGAGTCTCAAATCTCATTTTTATTTCAGTTTGTGGAAAACAGAGGGAGAGATGTTTCAAA
>JBAFWW010010585.1:18440-28474 GCA_036873685.1 Agapornis canus | reverse complement strand
AAAAAAAGAAGAAAAAAAGCCCCAAAAACGCCGGCTCCCCCGCCCCCCCCCCCTTCTATACCACCAGTCCAAACATGGAACATATTTTAGCAGAAGTGTCCCAGCTCTATCATATGTGCTGTGCAGAGTCATCATGGCCATGGTGCATAGCTGAGAGCCGGAAAGCAAACAGCTGCTGTAGCCTGATTTGAGTTAAAATAGTGTCAGTGTTTAGTCTGGCGCAGTGCTTCAGGAGAGATTGGCAGCTGGGTCAAACAAAGTCATTCCATTGGCTCCCTTCCCAGTAAGCTTCTGCTAGTATTTAGGTACTAGTGCAGCCTAGGCCCCTTTTCTCAGGGATAGCCTAACATCTGACCGCACCCTCTTTGCTTTTTAAAAAATGCCTTTTCACTCTTTAAGATAAATCCTCTATTATAAAATCTGCCACTAATTGTGAATTAAGACTGTTTTTCTCTTGAAAGCTGACGTATCCTGCTCTCAACGTGGTGTAGAGAGCAGGCTGTTACAGTGCTGGATTAATAAAAGGGGCCTTTATGGTTTGTGAAAGAATATCTCTGTGCTTAGGCAGGAAACTTTTTGATCCACAGAAAAGCCAGACGACATCTAGGTAAGGCCGTGTGTCAAATCTGCTTTTATGGGATAGGGGTGCAGTGAGTGCTGTTAATTGCGATTGCTTAATGTTTGCATGCCCATCTTGATAAGCTTTTTAGAAAGTTTAGGAAATAGCTGCTCCCACGTACCGAGCTCTTTCTCTCCTCCCTCCTCCTCACTCCTCCTATGCCTTTCATGCTTGCAAAATCTCATACTGATCTGCTTAGTTTTTGCTGCACTATGTACAGGCGCCTCGCTGCTTGTTGGAGAAGGGTTTCTTACAGAGTCTCCCAGCAGAAAGTTCTGCTGTCGGACCCAAACGCTGTTAAAAGTGGAGGGGCTAGGGAGGATTCACAGGGAAAGCTTTCCACTGTTGCAGCCTGCCTGTGCAATCATTTAAAAGTAGTTGAAAACTGCTTTGAACTAACAAGGGTTTAATTACGGAAAAGTTTAACGTGGCGATGGAAGGAATATTAAGTAAGTTGTCTTTGTCTCATACTTTTTAATTTTAGTTGTTGCTTTAGCCTGTTGGGTCACATTTTTTGTCAGCGCTGAAGGCTGCCATGAATTGGTAATGAGGGCCCCTTTTTGCACATGATTTTGGCACTTGGCCAAAATCAACTTCCCAAGGCAAGCTTTCTCTAAAAGAACCTGAAGCATTTTTTTGTGATTAGGAATCATGTCTGAAAGCTGCCACAACCAGTTGTGTAGGCATGTCAAAATGACTTTATACAGTATATCTGAAGCATTCGGGGGGGAGGGTCTGTTTTTTCCTCGTGTACCAAATTGTTGCTATTATCATTCTAAATTTCTGCAGTTTGCGCACCTCCAAAAACCAGGGAGCTAAGGCATAATGAGGATCCAGGGTACCTTTGTATTTTTCAACAGCAGCCCTAATTGTCACATTTAAGCAGGATACAGTATTAGGGCTTGCTTAAAACACTTGTGGATGTAAAGCAGATGAATCTTTAAACTTAATCTCAGTAAATTATGCCCAGTGAACAGTAAGTAATGACATTTTCGAGAAGTTTCTTTGTTTGAATTGTGTGATTGAAGCTTTTTGATATAACAATTTAAAAAATCCATGCCTAGATCCACTGGGGGGAAATTTGCGAGGAAAATCTCAGATGTGCTTTTGGATTTATCCCGATTCCTTGAAATATGTGGATGGGTCTGATTTGTGAGACAGGGAGCAGGAGCTGGGTTGTCCTTTGTTGTTAAAAATGGGGAAAGGGAGTTAGTCTAAACATTAATAAGGAGCTGCGAAAGTTCACATTTCAAGTGTGCTCAGAGTTTCAAAATTTGTGGAGATCAGCAGCACAATAAACGGGTGATTATTTTTCGCTGATAGTATATAAACAAGTCTGGCAGTGTAAGTGAATACATTATTATTGTACACTTGAACATTTTGTGAATTTAGTCTGTATTTAACAAAGCTACCCAACGATTGGAAATTGAGGACCTCTTAGTACATGCTGTATGTATTCTACCCCAGTGTGTTTTCCATGTGCATTCAATGTAAAGACAAAATGTGTGAGGCAGTATTTTTGTTAGGTATTTTTATTTTACATAACAGCACTTGTGGCTATAGTTGAGAAGTTGCTTGTTCGTTCCTATATGTGTTATTTACTTCTAAGCAATACCATACTTCAGCAGCAATGTCGATGTGGAATAGCCTTTTCACACCTTCGCCTGCCCCCTGTTCCCCCCCACCTCCCCCGCCCCTGATCCCTTTTGCAGTAGTTCCTGCTGTTAAAATGGGCTTTACAGGTATTGTCTGTCTTCTGTTAAACCGTATGTTTTCTGTAAGGTGTTTGTGCGTGTGTGTATGTGTGTGTGTGTTTCTTTTATTGCATAATGCAAAGCATAGCTAGATTGGGGAAAAACTCAAGCTTTCTAAACTCTTCACTATGTGTACTTTCATATAAGTTGCCTGGGAGAGTTTGTTCATTGTTACATTGCAGGCGACTGAGTTACAATACTCAAAAGTCTCCTACGAGTTTAACTATAACACATTCTATTTACAGTGAAAAGGAGGCAGACAAGATTAACATGTTGGAAAAAAATAGATGGAGAACATAAGTAAAATAAAATGGATAAGACTTAACTGCATTTTTATGGGATTTTTAAAAAGCTTTACAGCAGGGAAATATACATCACACTTGAATCCTATTTTAATGTAAAGCATTGCCAGAAAATGACCATACCGGGAGCAAAAATAAATCTGATAGTAGAATTTTTGCAAATTGTCATGGAGTTTGTTTGCTTCTGCATGGAATTTCTCCTGAGTTACTAAATTAAGTACAGTTAATTTAAAATATGCATATACACATCTAATTACTGCAAAACTAACCTGAAAATGTTTTACTGTGATCCTCGTAGTTTTACCTGTAAGAATTTACTGTAAAATAATGAACATAAGCTAGTGCAGTAATTCTACAGGTTTTCATTTCTGTTTGGGTTGGTGAAGGTTTGTGTTGTAAATCACAGCAAGTTATGCTCCAAAAACTTTGTAAGCTGTTCTGAATCCACAGCCAAATTTTGTCTGATAGTACACCTCAAGTGTAAAATCTAATACACGAAGTAACAGAGGGTTTTGCTTAAAAACTTACAAACTTATAGATTTGGTTTTTGATTGCAGATACTGAATTAGCATTTTTCTTCATAAAGAAATCTATTGTCTGGATGAACATACAAAGAAGTCATGCTTTCATCAGATAAACCAGCATTCTGTATTCATAAATGTAAATGTTAAAATGTATAGATACTTTTTTTTAAATCCCAAACTTATAGATTAATGTTTCCTCTATATAGTTAGGTCAGTAAATAACTGGTTAGTTACTTTTCCTGAGAATACAAAAGGTGAAGGACGATGCCATTTTTATTTTTAACAGCCCTCAGGAATAATGTGTCTCTAATCTTCCTACTTGGAGGGCTTTCTGTTTTCTATTTGTTTGCAAACATATCATGAAAGAGTGCAATTATAAAGCCTAACTTTGTTGTAATTTTGTATCTTAGATTTTACTCCATAAAACTGTTGAACTCCTAGTTACTCATTTAAGTGCAGTAAACCAATATATTCTCCATTTAAAATACAAATTCTTGCTTTGTTTTTGGCACTTATAGTGGCCATTAGACATTAGTATTTCATGGTTTAGTAGTTCAGTCTAAGTGGTATGTATTGTTATTCATTTGAATAAAAGTTACAAATGTATTTATAAAATACTTCTAAGCAAAAAACCCAAACAAACCAAAACCTAAACACTGTAGAACACTTTCAGTTTATCAAAACATTAGGTCTTGAAATGATAGCTTTATTCCTCAATAGATTCTACTGTACATTTTAAAACTTTAGAAATGATACAGGGCTGTTTTGTTTTGTCTGGGGGGTGGAGGTGAGGGTTTAGCAAGCATTTAATTAATATAAACTAAGCACTTTGTTCTATATGTTCTAAATTCCAGCAATGAGATAAATAGATTGCTGCATTGGATGGAACATAATTATTGAATTTTGGCAGAACTTCAGTGAACTCTGCCATGAAAGATTAATGTGTATAGTGCGCTCCTAGATTCTAAAGTAACAGAGTAAGATAAGGGGAGTACATAAGAGGCTTCAACTTTTGTGGTTTAGAGAAAATAGAAAATGATGGGCAAATGTTAACTTTTGGTATGAACCGCTAATGATAATGTTTTGTCATCTGGGTGATAAAAACTACAGGAGAAGACAAGAAAATCCAATTTAACACAAATTCTCTCTGTTACTATCTTGCTCTGCTTCCCATTTTTCTGTATTAGAATAGCCACGATTGCTCTGTATTCTTACGGAAAAGAGAACATAGCAGGCAGACTACTCGCAATACCCAGTAATGTAATGTGCTAATGAGATCCCTCCATATCAGCATTTTGTATGTGGTTTTCCACTACAATTATGATTTTGGTTTCTGATTACGCTACAGTGTTTTCACAATACAAGTAAAATTGCCCTGGCTGGATGCAGGCTACATGTAGTCATAGTAGGTTTCATTATTACTCCCTCTCTCTTCTTTCTTTAAGAAACCTTGATAGTTTAAAACATTTGCTTCAATTGACAAATTGTGGTTATAATCACAAAATCATATTCCTCTTAGCTTTTAAATAATTACTGAGCCCAAATAATGATTTTAATTGAGAACAAAAATGCATTGTCCTGCCAGTCAAGCTCCTTTGGCAGGACCAATAGGATTGTAAAGACTTTTTAGTATTTTCAGTCAGTTCACTATAGGAGAGAATGCGCACGACATCAACCCTGCTCTGGGGAAAACGGCTGCGGCTTTATCATCAGTACCCTGATCCCAGGAGTAATCCCTCTGCCTGCCTGGTCTCCCTGGTCCCTTGTAGCTAAACACAAATGTCTTCCTTTCAGCAGATGTGTGCAGCCCCAAGCACCAGCCCCTCGTCCTGGAGCTGGTTTCTAGTGGGTCTCGGGGACAGTGACATGATGGGCAGTCTCCGGTGTGACTGCAAGCATGAGGTTGTCCTGACTGGCAGCAATTGGGGTATGGCTCCAATGCACCCGAAATGTCCAGAATCAGGGCAAGCTAGGCAGGGAGGATATATCCACAGTGGTTTATTTTCTCTGTCTGTTTGCTCCTTGCTTTCGCACCATTACCCTGCTGCTAAGGCTGAGTGTGTTCAGCTCAATGTTTTAAAATGGCAGGTATCCAGGATCTTGGATATATTTCATGACTTCAAAGACATTTCTGCTCTCCTTCCCTGTCACATCCTTAAGCTCATGATGACAGCATTACGAGTGGCATAGTTAAAGAGGTATAAGGGTAAGGGGCTGAGCTAGGGCCTGTTGCAATCAGCAGAGAGAATCCTCTTGACTTTGCAGCTTTTTGGATCCAGCATGTTGTGACCTGGCTGCTTCAGGGTGCCGAAAGCTGCCTCTTCCCCCTTACCTCCTGACAGAACTAGCATGACTGATATTGCCATCTTCTTCAAGAAGTTTCATTGTTTTCATTAGCAGTCTTCAAAAAGGAAGGTTTACTGAGTAAAAGGCTTGAACATGCCTTCCTTGTGTTGTAAAAAAGAAGACATATTGCTCATTTGCAGTCTTTTCCCTCATCCTTCTCTCCTTCTAAAAATTACTCTTGCGGCTGACCTTGATTATATCAATTTGTATCACCATTTCAAACAGAGTTCAGAAGCCTATCTTCTAGTGTATCCTTTATTTAAATGTTTCATTAGATAACATATATCCAAGATGAAATTAGCTTATATTCTAGGTCCATTATTTTGATAATTAGACATAATTTTCTTTCAGTAAGTTTGGTTCCAGAATGTCTTCACCTTCAAACAAAAAAAGCCTGTTTTTATCTTTTGTAGAGTACTGTAGAGTGCTTCAGTCCTTGTCTGCTCTGTGACTATATTTAGTTGGAAAATCTTTAACAAGTTATATTCAGAGTGTGCCTGGATTTCAAAGTAGACTATGATCCTTTTTGTTTCCCTAAGTTTAAGCAATTTACAGAAATTCACATATATTTCCTTTTTAGCAATCTAAAATTATTACCACAGATAACAAAAGAGAAGGGGCAGGAATATTATGCATTCTTTGCATTGATAATAAGGGTATCTACAATGTTAAATCAGGTTATGCCTTTACAACAGCAGCATTATGGACTGTTTATTTATTCAATATCTTAAAATATTACAAGGATTTTTTACAAGACAAGTTGTCTATACAACCCAGTTGACACCCTCTACATTGTTCTAATGCTTAGTAGTTGGGTGAATGTTTAAAATGACTACCAGGTGTCATACAGGAGGCTCTGAGGTGACAAAAAGGTGCATTAAAGCAAATATTGTTGTTCTCTGTCTGCTGACCTGGAGAGTCCTGCCCGCCACAGAAACAGCAGCTTTCCTGGATGGTGTAAGACAGCAGCATGGGGAGCTTCCATTCCTTGGTGTAGCTGTGCGTAGCAACAAGGGAGAGCAGTGGGAGGGCAGGAGCAAAGCGAAGGTACTTGCAACCATACAGATCAGTTGTTGTTATGCCTGGCAGAGAGGGAATGTAGCGGCTCTCTTGGGATCCAGGGCTGAGGTCTGCTTTGAGTCTTTCTCATAGATGATGAATTTCATTCAGCTGCAATCACAGAGCCCTTGGTAGCATGCAGCAAAATTATATGGACAGTGCACTGGGAGAGGGCTTGGTCTTGTGAGCATTCCTCTGTGGCTTCATGAGCTATTGCAAAACTAAAGTCTTGAATTAAATGTAGAAAATGCAAAACAGGTGAATGTGTTTTTTTAGCTGTATAACAGTGTGACAACTTTCCTTTCAAGCTCAGTAACTGATAAGCAGACTAAATTATGATGAAGTGATATTGTTTTGGTTTTGGTTTTGGTTTTGGTTTTGGTTTTGGTTTTGGTTTTGGTTTTGGTTTTGATTTGTTTGTTTGTTTTTCCAGTTATCTGCACACTATGCAGGTCAGCATAGCAAATTATTCTAAAATATAGTCTGTAAAATGACATACATTACATTTTGTGAAGCTATGTGTACTGGTGTCCATCTCTGATGAGTCTCCCTGGGCATGCCAGGTCTCCTAGCAGTTGAGCATTATAAATGCTTTTTCCTTTTCACTGTGTCTTTGCGTGTCAGCATTACGCTCTTCAAAAATATTGAAAAAAGTGTTGTAAATAGGAAAAGAATTCCAGAGGGATCGGAAAAAACTCTTTTCTTAGGATGAAAATGAGGTTTGGTTTGAAATGAGGAATAGTGATGCAAAAAATGTTTGGGGGGTAAGGGGAGAAGGGGGGAGAGTAGGGGAGGAAGGTTAAGTTTAGAAAATCCAACCTAGTCCTGTAACTCACAATGTTTGAAACCTATGAAAATATTTATGACAGAAGCGAAATACTACTGTTAGGCTGACAGAACATAGTTGACATTGCTTTTTGTAATCTCTGAGCATGCCTGAAGGAGCAAAGTATTTGACTATAATATTCCTCATTAATAGTAGGAAACAAACAGATGTTTAGAAGGAATTCCAAATACTGACAAGGTATCTCATTTGGGGGTATACATTAGTTTGCAAAATTCCAATTCCCAGACTGGTAATCATGATTGTTAATGTATATCTTTTATGACTTTCAGAGCAAGAGAAGCCAACTTTAGGAGCATGCATATTGTGATATCCTCAGCGGTAAGTACCCTAACTGCAATCAAGTTTATTACATTTTTGTAGAGTAGAGGCCTTTTCAAGACCACACTTGCTGCAGCTTAGTCACACAACAGCTTCAAATGTCATTCTGGAATAATAGGGTAGTAATGTGATATACTCTATAATGAAAATCAGTGTAAAGCACAGGTGGTTGCTAGCATTTGTGTGGTCAGATATAAAAGCTTCACTATGGGTACAAGCTACTGCTTTCCCACTTGAGGGAAGTATAATTAAGAGTGGTTTCCAGATGTGCTGGAACACATCTGCCATTTTTAAAAGTGAATTTTACAAATACAAACTGAACTGTGTTGCATTCATCATTATAAAGCCATTGATGGTTTTTCAGGTAATAAAGAGGTTAAAAGCATCAACACCCCCACTGTAAAACTGAGGTGTCTTTATAAAAGACAGTAGCATTTTGTGTTCACATTGTTTTCTTAGGAATTTCTCTGAGTTGTTCATAGTGGGACTGTGGCAAATATGCAAAATCTATCTGGACAAAAATTAACATTTATTTCATGAAAATGAGAGGTGATTCCTTTCTAGTGCTTTTATTTGCTATCAGATACATGCAACAAGTTTGGGCTTTTTCATTTGTTTTTATGTGTTCAGTGCAGTGAAATAAACACCACCATTAAACATTAGACTTCAGTTCCTTTATATTTTCAAGGCGTATAAATAGTCAGAAAACAAGAAAAATATAATGTGCTGATAATTTACCTTTAATTTGTCACAGAACAGAAAACAGAAGAAACTTTGTACTTAAAGGCTTACATAATGCATCCTTAGTTGAACTATCTGGAAAAAAATGAATTAGCAGTAAATTCAGGCTTTAAAATATTTTTGAGAGGATATTACAGATATTTTGATTTAGATTTAAATAAATAATGAATTTTCTAAATAGTGATTTTTAGGACAAAATCTTTGTCCTCGTATCCACTTGATTTCATTAGGACTAGTATTTCCCTGGAAATCTTTTTATTAAAATAAAATTCCCATTTTAGAAGAGAGTTTTTGCAGCTCCTGGAGTTTTGGTTACTGCTGCTACATGGAAGAAACACAAGGGAAGAATGCTATGCCTGCAATTTCAGTGATGCTGCTTCTAGCACTGCATCAGTTACTGATACCTATGTCTTCCAGTTAATTTTGAAAAAAGGAAAATAAGAAAGCAAGGATGAAACTTACTCACCCGAGGGTCTTGGTCTAGTGACCAGACTGCTAGCTAATAAGATAAACTTTATAAGATACTGTGTGTAATACTGTCCAGTCTTTGCATATACTTCCTTTACTTTTGCAGCATTCCTTCTCAAGTAAGAGTCTAATCCTTACCATTTGATTTTAGGTGAATATCGACACTGGGTAAATTAATTTTTTTTCAGGATGTTTCCTCGTAGTTGGACTTTTCCTCATAGTTGTTGTCTTTTCCATTTGAATCTTTCCTGACTAAGCAGAACTGAAACCTTTTGAAGTGTGTGGATATTGCAATACTTTGCAGAAGATTGAATTAGAAAAACAGCTCCTCAGATAAAATATTTTTTAATCTAAAACCCAACATGTAATCCATCCATACATAAATTTTTGAATTAAATTCTGTATGAAATGTAACTTTTTACAAAGTCATTGCCAGGTTCAGTGAGGGATTCAAAATGCAACCTTGGTAGAAAAGACAGCAAACTGTCCTATGTGTTCTTTTCTGTATTAACGTGGTAACACAGTAAGGTCCTAGTGCTGGTAAATGAGAATGTTCTAGCTTGAACATTTTCACATTTCTGAAACAGAGGGTCCAGATCAGCGCATAGCATCTGATCTGTGCCTGAGGCATCTTAAGGGTACAATGAAACAGATGAAAATCATTAAGTAGGATATTAAGAACTTCATAGGAAAAGTGCTGACTTCAGCAATATTGCCTGCTAGTACAGAAGACCATATTTTTTAATTTTGCAATGATTAGGTATATTAGAAATGTGCTATTTTGATATAAAGATTTGAAAATTCCTCTATCAGTGAGTGTTTTACAAGTATGTATTTACTAACACATGGATATACATTTAATATTAAATCACATTTATACCACTTTTTTCCCAGAAGGTAGGATTCTAGCACCCAACTATTGTAGGCCTGTTTGCTTTGGTCTTGTTTTTTTGTTAGGGTTCTTCTGTTGTTGTTGTGGTTTTTGTTTATTTTTTTTTTTCTTTTCTTTTTTCTTTTTTTTTTTTTTTTTTTTTTTTTTTTTTTTTTTTTTTTTTT
>JBAFWW010010585.1:0-17846 GCA_036873685.1 Agapornis canus | reverse complement strand
TGCCATTTGACATCAAACTGAGATATGTCTACAGTAATATAGTCTCTATCTCTAGCAGACACTGTGTGCAATTTTATAAGAGGCCACTGAGTGAATGACTGTGAGTGGATAAACGGTTATGCACAAGTGCTGCTATTTATTGGCAATTCTGCAAGGCTGTCCTTTTTTGACCATCCATATCCTTGGTTTTGGTAGTATTCCAGAGTTCAAGTACAACACACCTATTTCACCCAGACAAAAACTTGAAACCCCCTGCTTTATAATGTATTTTATCTTTCTTTGGAACATTCTGTGATTCATTTTTTTTATGTTGGGGCTTGAATTGTTGATTTTAATACTTTCTTGTAAATTACGATCATTGCCAGCATTTCTTATGTCTTCCAGATACCTGTTCCTTACCTGAAGTTAAAGACATCTCCCTGTAGCTTCACAATTAGTAGCTATCAGAAAATAGTCTATAAAGTTAGAAGAAATTGACTAAATGCCTTGGGAAAAGTAAGAAACAGAAGAAGGAGGACATAAATGTTAAGACTATTTAAAAAATATAGATCCCTAATGATGAAAAAATTCAAGGAAGGGAAAGAAAGATACATTCAAAATATTTCTGAGAAAATATTCTTCAAAAATTTTCATGAAATGACTTTACAGAACTTGAAGATGGATCAGAAATAATTATCATATGTCAAGGATTTTTTGAAGTTTCGGAACTTTTTTCTCTCTGAAATAATAAATAAAAGATGTTAATTTTATAAATAAAGGTTGGGAGAAGGCAAATCAGAGGAAAAGGTAATTTTGAATTTTAAGTCAGAACTTTGAACTCTTGAAAATACCTAAATGGCATATTCGAGACATTTCAAATCATTCTCTGCTTTTTCAAATGGCAAGTGAATTGACACCTTTCCTTGCAAATAACTTTCCTTTTAATGGACCAACTTTATCTGAGCAACAATTGTCTAAAATGTTTCCTGCTCACTGTATCATGTAACGGACATTATACATTTTGTACTTCTTTAATCTTTGTGCTTGTGATTTTTTACGTTAACAAATTATCAATTTAAGCCATGAATTTTCCTGTTTCTTCTTAGACAGAATAAGGTAAATGATACCAGAAATATATGGAAAACCTAGTTCAAAGGTTTTGCCTGTGGATAAGCTTCAAATACTCATGCAAATAAGTTCACCGAAACCACCAATAGTTGTGTGTTTTTTTATTTACTCAAGGTCAGTATGTGCTACACCAGAATAAATACACTTATAGAGATGTGCACATAGATCGCTGCACTGCAAATAAGCTTGTATACAGCCATGCAGTAAGTTTCTGCCCTGAGCTTTCACCTCCTTTAGGTTTTCCCCCCAGTGCCTGGGAAACCTGTGTGGTACATATCTGTAGGCAAAACAACTACTAGCAGGCAGCCAGAGTTCTTGGGAAACCAGAGGTGGTCTCTGCAGAGGGCCCATATCCTACCATCCATCTCTATGATTTCAGTAATTTGCTTTCTCCCAGCATCAGCCCTCCATTGAACTGGGCTGAAATCTCATGGTATTGTTGATGATGTTTCACCATTGTTTAAAGGAGGTTGAAAGACACAGATCTTAATAGAGTTGTCATTTCATATATGATTCATTATACCATTATACCATATCATATATCATTATAGCATTACTTTTCAAATTTCTTATGAAGGAGTATCTACTCTCAGCCAGAATGTGGTTATTGTGCCTTCTAGTCTTCTGCAGGGCTGTCAGCTGTGGTAGTAGTACTGAAGACTAACATAGCCCCTCTTCACCTGTTTTGCTAAAACCTTCTCTGTATTGTTTGATAATCAAATGGTTCAAAATTTAGATTATTTCTGATCAGTGCTGATATAATTAATGAATTAATGCACAGAAGAGCAAATATGTTCTAGATATTTATCATTTACTTTTTTTTTCTGACGCAACTAAGGAAACTTTTTATTTTGAGCTATCTAGGCTTAGAACTGGCATCCAAGTTCAGATATTAAAGGGATATTGTTTATCTCTGAGAAATGAAGTTTAGCCATTTAGAAACAGGTCATGAGTTTCTCTCTCTGCCAGTGGTTCAATTTAAATGAATGTCTTCACAGTAATGTAGTTGCTGTTTGTAGTCACTGCTTAGATGTGAGTGTTTTGGTAGTCTGGAGTGTGATATCTTGCTTTGGGCAGTCTGCAGTGAGAAGGAGGCAGAGTACAATGACACTAATAAGAGGTCTTGAAGATTTGATTTACAAGTAAAATTTAAATTAATTGAAATCATTAACCAAATGTGTTGGGAAAAACAAGAGTAAATGGTACTGCCTTGCAAAAGCATGGTGGACTACGTGATCCTTTGTGTTCTCTTTAACCTATCTTCTCATTCCCTTCATCGTTTCCCCCTTCTGTTATTTCATCTCCACCCACCCCCAATATACACAGGTTCTTAACATTTTAGGGAGAGTTTGTGCACAGAGCTTCTTGTTATTAAGCTTGTAAGAAGTTGGTAAAAAAAAAATTAACTTCTTTCATTATTATACTATTTCATGTCTGGCAAACTGCTTTGTAAGGCAAGAGCTTATTTAATGGATGACATTTGGGCAAAAAAGTCTCTTCAACCTTATCATGGCTCCTTTTTGCTGTTGTATTTCCTGGTACAACAGTGCCTGAATACCTGCATTCTTTCTGAAATGAAGAGGAATAACCCTCCTGGAGGCTTTGTTCCGTGCTCTCTGTTTTCCCCATCTGTAGGGCCACTGTTCCCAGAGCATCTGAAATGAAAATTCAGTGGTAAAGCCCCACTTCAGTAAAGCTTAAGTAAAGCAGAGTACTTACTAGTGAATTGTGGATAGATGAAAAAAGAAAATGCAACCCAAACCCTGAAATAATAAGTTATTTCAGCTTCAGGATGGCACTTTCCAAAAAGGCTAAGAAAGTGTCTGTGGAAAGATCCTGTACTTACCGGATAGCTAAATTAGGGCTTGAGCATTGTGGTAATTTCATTTGGATTTTTTCTTTAGCCTTTTCTTACCACTAACACAAAACAGACATGTACAATGGTGAGAATCTGCATCTAATACTAAACAAATTGTTTTGCATATACAAAGATGGAGTCTGTGTCTTGCTAATGGATTGAGTAACATACTGTAAGCTTGAAGAACATGCAAATGACACTCTTGATAAAAAATGGTAAACTGCAAAGTCTTATTATGCTAGGTAAAGCTGCTTTATACTACAGTATCTTCCTTAAAAAGATGGTGGATACTGGATACTGACAAATGCATCAAATGCCATCAGAGTTAGACAGGTAGATAATTTTTTGTCAAAACTGTTCAAAGTTATGCTCAGATTCTCACCTTTCTTTGTGAGGTGAGGAGTTTGTAGGGCAGAATGTATCTCATAAGATGGTAAAAAAGACCTGCCTGTTTCTTTTTGAGCAGCCAGGTATCTTATTCATTAATCA
Source organism: Agapornis canus (assembly GCA_036873685.1). Taxonomy (NCBI): domain Eukaryota; kingdom Metazoa; phylum Chordata; class Aves; order Psittaciformes; family Psittacidae; genus Agapornis; species Agapornis canus. The sequence continues at coordinate 14,392 of JBAFWW010010585.1, read as the reverse complement.
CTGACTGTTTGCCTCAACACTCTGCAAAGTAAATTTATGGCCCCTGACTGCCAGGAAGCTCTCGAATTGGAAAGCAAACAGGCTTGAGACACAATACACTGGCTACAGCAAATAGAAAACATCAACAAAAATAGATAGAGTAAGGGAGCAGAAGGAATGTTGGAGATGTTTGTTGTTTTTGAAGTAAATGGAAATTCCAATTGTGTTGTTCTGCATACGAGTGAAAAAAGAAAACTGAACTGAGTGGAACACAGGAAAGTAAACCAAAAATATAGTTCATGATGGAGTAAAAAGCATGTGGTCTGAAAATATAGCAAGGTTGTGGGCATGGTAAGGATTCTGGAAGGCAAACCTAGGTAGAAGCAGGTTTCCATAATACATCAAAAAATACTAGGAACTGTGAGGATACTGAGTTTATGACGTGCGTTAAAATCATGTGAAATAGTGCTTTCAAAGGTATCTGGAACTCTATGCAGTTAAAGACTCATCTAGATAACATTTAAAGATGACCAACTGATCACCATGGTCCATATCTGGAGGTAGGTTTTGTAAAAATCATCTGGTTGCAAGTTGACTGTAGAACCATACTATGGCAAGAAGAATCTTGGAAAATATATTTTCTAGTCAGTTACTGTTTATTTTTAAGCAGTGTAATCCACCTGGGTAGTGTAGACTGTGAAAATCCACTCTTTGGCTTTTTGTTTTTATCTTCTCAGGTAGAAAATTTCTGTATCCTTAGGTTTGGTTAAAAAAAGCAATTAAATGAACCCTGCAAAACTAAACCACAATTCTTTGCACACGTTAGAAACAGACAAACTTCTCTTTCTGGAGTATTTATCCCATCCACTTTTAAGTTGCAGAGAACAGCGTAGTTGCCTGTTTTCTGCCATAAATTGTTTAATCCCTTATCAGCCACAGTTTTGCCAAATTTTTTTGGTTCTTTTGGAGGTTTTAGACAATGCATTTGATGCCGTCTGTACCATGACCCTTTCTGGTGTGTGGCTGGTCTGATGAAGTGCTGAAGAACATCTATCAGAGCATCTCAAAGATGATGAACAAGGTCAAAATAATCATAGAGACAATGTAGGAATTAAGCAATGTCTGGCCTTTCTGCTGTCCTATGCTGAGCTTGTATTTTACTCAAAGTATTATTCATCTTCTGAGCACAGAACACCTGATTTTTTTGTTGTAAACAGTTATATTGTATTCCTTTTAAAAATTAATAAATTAGTGAGAATTGTTATTGCCAAAAATCCCACAGAGGATCAGTATCAAAGGAATCAGAATTTAGAAATCTGAGCTTGCAGTGGGAATTGAAGGAAACGCCACAGAGTATTTCTACAATAGATGTCAGACTTGTGATGAGATTGTGGAAATTGAGGAGCAGAAAAAGAACAAATAGGGGTCTGTTGTGACCTGAAGTTATGAAAAAGGGAGGGGGAAGGAATACCACTAGGAGGTGGATAATTCTAGGTAAGATTTCAAAGTTTTCAGAGCATACCCAAATCAAATCTCTGTGTCTCTGACATTGTGCCTGTTACAAACAAGTGCAACATTCCAGTTAAGAAGTATATGTTGAAAAATCTGTTTTAAGCTGAAATAACTTAGTTGAATGTGTTCATGAGTAATGAGACAGCAAACAGCAAGGAATCTATGATGCAGTCTAGAAAGTGAACTCATGTTTTTATGGTAGCACAAAAGACTGCTGATGTACAGCCATCAGGCCAGAATAACTGACAGATGAAATTAGAAGCAAGGCTGATGCTTTACTTCATCTGTAAGGTGACATTCTGAAAAACAATATCGAACAAGAGTTTTGGTACTGAGCACTCCAAATATACTTCTAACCCAAATCTGTATTTAAATGTCAATATTGCTTGCACATATACAGTTTTTAAAATGTTCTGTAGTGAATTGTGTCATGTGAAAGAAATCGCCTAGCCAAACCAAAGTCACTTTCCTCTTTACACACAGCATGAGTAATGAGACACAACTGAGAACAAGAAAACCCAGCTTTCACTAGGAAATATAGGAAATACTTGAAAAAAGATTTACAAAACAGAAGGGGAATTCTGTTCCCTGAATTCTTCAGGGCCCATTATGCTAGAATTACAATACTGGTTCAGCAGTTTTCTGTTTATTTTCCAATCATGCACACTCCTTTCTGTTTTTCCTTCTTGATGGCTGTACATACTCAAAACCTCAGAGTTTAAACAAGAAAACAGACTCTGATTATTTTGTTCTGTTGATTCTGTAACAACTTGATCTCAGCAATTTAATGTGATATCATAAATCTTAGCAAAATGGGCTATATAAGACTGTGGGCACCATACCATGGCCTAAAACATACCAGTTCTCAGGATTTATTTACAACACATTACTTAAGGATAAGTTAGGAGGGAATAGCGGTCTTGTTATATAGATATCTTTTTATTTATTTTGGGTCACTGTTGGCAAAATCTTCAGTCTTTACCCCCGAGAACACCAAAGTAGTGGCAAAGTGAGTCTCGCCACCTTATTAACAGCAAGCAAACAAAAATCCTAGTTGATGTTTGGACAAACTTCAGCCTGAAATGAAAAATTCAGTTTTGAAATAAAAGCTTGCCCATAATTTTTCCATGATTTTTTTTTTTTACCTGTTTTTCTCTGTCACTTAGCAGTTTAGCTACTGCACCTTCTTCTGTTATGTTTTCCCTTAAACTCTTCCTTCAAAAGGACAGGGCACTCAAAATACTACAATATAGGCCTGTTGCACTGGAAAGCTGTACAGGTGTCTCACATGGGTTACTTCAATTGTTGGCTACTTAATTTTGAAATCCAGTTGTGAAGCTGCTCTTCTGGATTTTGAAACTCTCCAGTACCTCACTGTGATATCACTTTGGGGAACCTCTGTTTTGTCCAAGCTACTCCTGTTTTCAGCTTGATCAGTTCTTCTCAGCCCTATCACTCACTTCCAGTGTTTCTTATGTTTCTTTGTCATTGTTGGAAACACAAGGTAACCTTTGCATCACACATTCACTGGGCACTTGTCTGCTTGTTTACTTGTTGCTTTTGTAAAGCTTTTGCTTTTGCTTTACAGTGCAGAGCTTTAACTCATCTGGGTCTACTTTTACCTATGGAGCACAGTATTTTCTGACATTTGGTACTACTTCTTTACTCTTTCAGTTCAGTTGTAGCTTCTGGAGATTTTCCTATGGTTTCTAAGGTAGAGATAGAGTCCACTTACTGTGCCTTCAGTAAAGACAGAAGCAGAAATTAATAATCATTCATTGGAATCCTTTGATTCTGTGATATGATTCTCAGGCATCCATTCTCGAAGAGTTTGGGGGCTTTTTCCATCATCTAAAGTAAAAAGACATATCAGAAAAAGAGGCAATTGGAATTTCCCTCTGGAAGAGCCTCTTACTGTCCATTGATGGGCATAGAAATGTGTCTTAACTGCAGGAAGTTAGATATCAGAAGTCAAGCTACAGGAGCTCTTGTAGTGGGGTTTATTAAGTTTGAGGGAAAACAGAGTAGGATTCTTATAACTGGTCTGAAGTGAACTTCAAAATTCCCACCTCACTCTCTTCTCCAAGGTTTGAAGTAGTGTAGTCTTCTTATGCTTTGAAATCTACATCACTTTTTCATTATGGACAGAGATATATTGCTCCAAACAATGATTCTTCTGTATTTTAATCTGGGAAGAAAAAGTTCTTGTCACAGAGACCAGATTGTCCTATATTTGCTGAAAGTTTGCATGCAGCAAAATACTCACTATGTATCTGGAGATATATTCTAGGTTTACTCCTGGAGACCAACTCTCAAATCATAAAATGTCAATATCATATCATAAAGATGAAGTTAAATACAGCAGTTGGCTGGTGCCTTCACACACTGCAGTGCTCATCAAAAGATGCAAAAGCTGCCATTTTTGTGTGAGTTTGTTTCAAAAAATAACCTGAGCATATAAAATAAGAGAGTTGAAAAGGAGAGTGTACGCAAAGGATTGTCCTTTGCGCTTCACATGGTGCTTAAAGTTCATTCCTGCTTTTTTTTGTTTTGTTTTGTTTTTGTTCATTATGAATACAGAAAGAGCTTCCTGTGAAACCTACTGTAATGCATTATTCTAAATGCCAGTCAGATAATAAATGAAGAAATCTATTACATATCAGAAGGTAGGATGGGAGGTGAAAAACAGACATGGTCTGAAATGCCCTTGTGTAGCTGAAAAATAGCATTTCACAGCAAGTTGGCCTCATCAGAAGCTGTGACAAGTATTTACAATGTCTTTAGACAGCATCTCTCTTTAGGCACAATGATTCTGTTTCTTTGAAAGAAGCTGTCATATTAATTGAAAAGAATTATCTAGTATTTCAGTACTGTGTATAAAAAAATTTATTTAAAGAAGCAATTTTTCCTTAGGTCTGCAGGTGGAAGATGAAGCCAAACAAAACTGGCAGGTGCAGTTTGGGATAAATAAGATATTATAAACTACAACTGCAAAATCACAAAGCAAAACATGTAAGATATGGAAATGGCATGTAAACTGTATTCTTTGAAAATTATTGACCCAGTGAGGTTTAGGAATATAATGTTTCAGTAGTGTTTCCTTGATTTTGTCTCATAAAAATCAGTATTTTGAGTTAGTTTAAAATAATGGATACCCTGAGCTTATTATATGGACTGTCTATTGGAAGTAAAATCAGCAACATTTTGTGAACTCGATTTCTACGTTACTGTCATGCTCTGTAGGGTTGTGCAGTGCTTATACTCACAAGTACAGCAACTGCTGGATAGGTTAGTAAGTAGAATTTGTAGCTGTACTATAGTAAGTTTTAATAAATCCTACAGCAATAATGAAAACTGATCTGCTCTTTTACGGCTAAACATGGTTCTGGGATTTCATTATGTTGAGAAGTATTGGCTTCACAAGCAGCCATGTGTTTTTAATTCATCAGTCTTAATTGCAGGAAATTTAATGATCATGAATAGTAACAAAGAATAAAATAAAAAGAAAAAAAAAAAAAAAAAGACAAAAGAGAAATTAGTTTCCATTCAAGGGAAAGAAGTATTTTGGTAATAAATTGATGCCTTTACACTGGAAAAATCACTTGTTTTACTTACAGCATATATGCTAACGTTCACAGTTGTCCTTTATTTAATTTTTGCTTTCCTTTTTATTTCTTTGGTTTCCCTTTTATGGCCACAAATATCTATTTAATTCTTGGAAAAACTTTATGTTAATGCACAGTCTGAAACAGGAAGGCAGCTGGTGTCTTAAGAGTTTGGTAATAGAATATCAGATTTTTTGTCACTGCTATAAAGTCAGTAATAAACTCAGACAAAATTTTGGCCCTGTTGAATAGGAGTTTTGCCATTGACTTCAGTAGAATCTGAATTTCATTCCTGGAGTGTGATAAGCAAAAGCCTGAGTTAGAGGCTGTGGCAAGCAGAGGGAAGTTGCCTGTTTGATTTGCCTTGGAGAAAGCCTGAAGCTGCCCTCTGACTGCTCATGTTTAGCCTGAAATGTTTGTAGTCTGTATGTCTGTATCATAAAGGAATCCAACTGCTGCAGCCTGTATCTTGAACAGTAGACTGATGGCTAAACTGACAAAAAGATACGTAGTCTCTTGTTAGTTTTGTTTGCTTCTGTTTTCCAGAAGAGCTGGAAAGGCTCGAAGGAGCTGCCTTTGCTGTGCCCTCTCTGCTTTAAGTTTTAATAAATAAGACTTCAGTCTCCCAGTTTTGTAAGACATCAAGGAATGAAACAACCAGAAACAAATATTCGGCAGTTGGCACCAAATTAAACCTAAGGATGATAAAGTGTAGGATCCTAAGCCTGGAAAGCTGGCCAGTTAAAATACCAAATGATCTTATTACAAAGAAAAGACAAATTCATAAATTGTTGTCATTTTTTCATGGTGATTCATTGAGTGAAGGAGTTTAACAGGCAACAGCAACAGAAGCTTACATTAGACAGATTTAATTCAAAATTATTTTTTATGTAGACTATAATCAATTAAATATAGTGCTCCTCATGTCAAATATTATAGCTAAATTAATAGCTTTCCCTAACTCTGTTGGTAGATTTATTTATGTATGGGCTGTAAATCATAACAAGATACAGAAATTTATGACATTAATACAAAGGTGAACTTCTTAGTGATGCAGCTTGTCTATTAACAGTTTCTATATAGAATCAGTCAAATTTCAAAAGTACAAATTTCGAAAAGTCTGCAAATTCCAGGTTATGTCTGACAGTCACATTTGTAATTTTCTGCACCTTTGTTAAAAATAGCTATAGAATTAATTTTGCAAGTGACTGAAACTTTCTTTTAACTTCTGTCTAATTGTGCTTTCAGTTTAAGAGGACTCTCTTCATAGCCGTTCTTATCAAAATTTCAGTGGTGGCAATGATCATTGCTAGAAACTTAAAATGTGTATTTACTTTTTGCTCTCAATGCAGTAAAATTTTAAAACCTCTATTGTAGTCTGCAGCATTGTTTAAAGAACAAATGAAAACTAAAGGGGTTACTTTTCACACCTGAAATGCCTTAGGTTTTAAGGTAATCTTTGCGCTTACTTTCCTGTGAAACTTAAAAAAAAGGTCTAGTATTTTTAAACCCTGAGTTTCTACACTGAAACTCACCCAATCATTTCTGATTTCTGTCTACATACTTAAAGCAAATATCTGAACACTAAGATAATAAGAATACCGTCTATTCTTTTAGTTAGTACATCCTGATTAGTTTCCTTATTTTGTTGTTCTTGCTGTCGTGCCCTCAACTTGACAAAAATTAAGTGGAAAGGTGGGAAGACACATTTGTAGGCAAATGAACTTTAGCCATTTTGATTTCTTTTGTTTAAATACAACACATAGTGTGCATGATCTATATACAAACCTCGCATGATGCGGTATGGAAGATGGAGCCAGACCCCTTAGTGGTATTCAGTGATGAGAGGCTATTCCATTTAAAAATGATTTTTAAAAAACTATGTCTTTTTACCGTGCGGCTGGTCAACACTGAAACTGTGAAGTATCCATCTTTTAAATCCAACTGGACACAGCCCTGCGCAGCCTGCTCTGGCTGACCCTGCACTAAGCAGTTGGCCCAGGCAATCTCCAGAAGTGCTGTCCTGCCTCAGTCTCCCATGTAAGTCTGCAATGTGGTCATGACCACTGTAAAAACTTTAAAACCAAAGGTGATTTTAAACTAATAATCATACAGAAGCAGAAATTAACTATATTCTGAAATTATATTATTTGCACTTCCGTGATGTAAAATATATACTTAGGGTAGTATTTAAAACCGTTCCTCAGGTAGAAGTCAGTACCCTGTTACTGAATTAGAAAATTAAAAATCAGAGCTTTTTTTTCCTGTTTCATCATAAACCAGAGGATTCTGAAGGGTAAAACCATAGAAATTGAAAAAGCAGAAAATTTACGGTGTTAATACCATGTTTGAAAACATGCCCTGGAGGCAGATATTAGCTAGCTGAAAAGTATGTAAATTAGGAGCTTTCCAAAGGCTGGGTTGTGCAAATCATTCATAAGATTGCTGCATATTGACTTTCCACTCTTTTGCTTTGCCTTTATTTTTACTGAAAGTGCGTGTTCCTCTCGATGCTGCCTCAGTCTTTTAGGAATTTTGCTCTGCCCCTGATTCTGAGAACTCTACAGTGTGTATTCACATGCATCTTGATCAGCTAAAGACTTCAGTGAGGTTTAGCTTGTGATATTGCGATGTTGCTAACATATTTGTTTCTTGTACTGTGATGGTACTCACAGGCTGAGCTCAGAACCCCTCATGAGCTATGCAGCACACAGCAGGAGATGTTTCCTGCCCAAGAAGTGCCTCCTCAAGCACACAATCAGAATGAACTATACAATAGTCTCAACATATTGAATGAGTGTCCCCCACCTTCCCCCAGCTATCTAAGGCATTTTGGGGGATATCTTTCCTTGTTGTAATTATAATTTTGTAGGGAAACAGTTCTTCAAAGTTAAAGGCACACAAAAAAGAGGAAAATAAATTAAGGAAGTGGTGTAGCAACATTTGGAGCACCAGAATGAGCAGGTGTGGCTGATGTCTAACATTTGGACAGAGTAGTTGCATGCCAAAAACTGTTTTTAAAAAGATTAATGGTTATTATGTTCTTGCGGTAGTTGATAATCCAAAAAGTACAGATTCTTTCTTCTGATTTTTTCTTTTTTTTTTAAAAAAAAAAAAAAAAATTAATAATTTTAGGCAGTATGCATCAATATCTGTGTGAGGAGATCTGGCTTCTAAAATAGAGCCATTTTGCCTATGTCGTTGCCTAATGTTCTCTTCAGTAAACAAAGAAAAACAAATTTGTAGGCACTTCTTTTACATTTAAATTATTGTTGCATTTTTAGTATGTTTGTTTACTTTTGGAAAAAAATCAGTTCTTTTTTTTTTCTTAATGGCAGTTGTTATTAACAGTGTGTTTTAACAATATGTTTTAACAGTATGTTTTAACAATAATGTTATTGTTTTAACAATAAAATAAAACATTGAATAACATGCATGGACATGTTTTAATGTATCCATAAGTGATCAAAATACAGTACAGAAATCACATATGCTGCTCTGCTACAACTTTCAAGGTTTAATCCATCATTCTGGAACCCAGGGGGCTGAGATTTGACATCCTGCCTAGAAACCATACTTCAGATTGGCTGGAACTGTGCCATCTTATGTTCAGGTTAAAAGAGCAGCTGTAATTTGTCTGGGTAGCACTTTAACTATGCACAGCAAATCATAAAACCCATTTTCAGTAATAAACTTGAAGATAAAATAGGTCCATTTGCTTTGTTTCCTGATCCATACAAGATTTTCATCATTTTGATATACCACTTTGAGTTTGATCTTACAATAATACAGATTTCTGTAACAATCTTTCTCAGATTAACAGGTTTATTTAGCATATGAATACTACATAGGAGATTTCTTTTTGGCATTTAGTGGAGGTCTTTTTCTATTGTTCTTTGAAACTGGATAGATGAGAATAATTTCAAAGTAGGAGTTAAGTTTATATTTGATTGCCTCAATAAATAAAACCTGATTGTAGTCTTTTTTAATTGTAAATACCAGGTATGAAAACACTCTATCCTGTTGTTTCCCCACCCCTCCCCACCTTTATGTCTTAGTGTGGTATGCTTGCAAATGCAAATATTTCCAGAAACTCAATGAAGACATTTTCTAAAAAATATATAAATATTATTATTTATTGTTTTGGATTGTAACGATTTTAGATTTCATGCTTTTGTGTGAACCCTTGTTTCCAAGTGTGACTTTGCTTGAGCAGCAAGGTCTGACTCAACTTGGGAGGGTAAGTTTTCTGTGTAACTAGTAACTCACGCAAGCTCCTGGGATGGACTGTTCTCAAGGGGATGTGCCAGCAAGCCCAGCTGTGCAGATCCTGGCCATGCTCACCTATACATGGAGGCTGTAGGCTTCATTTCAACTCCTTTGGAGGTTGCATGATTTTTGTTCCAGCACTGGCTTGCTTCTGATACAGGTCTGCAGAAGCTCTGTGGAAATCAGGCCTGTACACTGTAAGAAACAACTTAGAATGCCATTCCAATTCAGAAGACAAAATGGCTTGACCTCTACGTATACTAGCCAGCCCCCCTGAAACCTTAGTGCATTTACCTCAGTAGCCCTCTACCAAGTGCCAGATCTCTGTTTTTCATTTTTCACATAGGTATTTCTCTATCTATGTTTCTTCTATGTCCTCTCTTTCAGCTCCATAGGCCTCTCCCTTTTTTGATATGTTTTAAACTCTCAAAACTTGCTAAGCAAAAAAGAAACCTCCTTGTTAGTCTTTTTAACACCCATGCCCCATTTCTGAGTTGAGGCATTATGTTTGCAAGATATACCTTGCGCCCTGTGTGCTGCCCCTGCATCACCACTGTAGTTAGCACAAGGGAAGGTTCTCTGTCTTATTCTTTCCTCAATACCATGGGGTTTTGACACTGTTGGTAAGACAGCTTGTCTGTGTTACTATATTGTAGCTCAGCCTACTCTGTTGAAAACACATTCTTTCAAGATGTTTGTTTCCTTTAAATAATTTAGCCCTTTGAAATTGCATCTGGATTAAGATTTTGTGGGAGTATAGTATACTCATATTAGCATGTACTTTACTGGGGTAGCCTAACTAGGGAAAATGAAATGTGTTTCTATAGATTTCATCTTCCTGTGCTGTAGTTAAGTGAGAGCAGGCTGCAGGGTAGCATTGTGTATCGTGGTGGCCACACAAGCACTTTGTATTCACTGGAGACTTGAAGGTACGACAGCTGCATATAAATATGCATAGCTGGAGAGATTCATGATTGTGCCTCTTTCTAGGGCTGATTGGCTGTAGTGCTGCCACTGCAAATCAATGACCAGTTTCCTCATCTATCAGCTGCTTGCTTGCTTGAAAGCAGACAAAATGGTTAAAACGCCAACAGCCCACAGAGGGCTCCTGAGTGAGTGAGACTTGTTTGCTACAGCACTCAAAACATTTCCCTGAATCTACAGTAGCTCTCAGTAGATGAATTTAGCACTCAGCAGATTAATTTAGCCCCAGTCTGCTGGATTTAGAAAGAAAAACTAATATAGATGAATACATTCTGTTCAGCCAGCATATTTTGTTTTGCAACAATACACATGTCTTATTTGAACTGCAATCTGGTTGGAAAGCATTTTGCAAATGGTGCATTGGTCATAAAAATGAGTCATGCTTGCTCATTTTTTAAAAAGCTCTCATCTAGTGCAGATGAAGGAAAAAGGTATTGAGCAATTCATTGGAGAAAGTATTGGAATTTTAGCCATCTCTGATCTTTGGGCAGTTTTTTTAAGGTAGACTTTGACATTGTGTAGCAAAAAAAAGAGGCAGCTGCTTTCCAGTTTGCTACCTGTGTAGCCTACTACCTGATGTGTACCACCTTGCTCATGGTTACTTTTCTTATTTGCCTCATAGCCAAGGTTCAGGCAGTGTTGTTTCTAGAAAGATTTCCTTTCTAATGGTAGTTGGGATATTCAAGTTGAGCTCTTGAGAAGAAAAAATTCAGGACACAAAAGCCATTGGTTTATGACTTTAGTAGAAGCTTTAGCTTTCTTCCTTAACCTCAAAAATGTCACAAGGAAAGTGGGACTAGATTGCTTATACATGGTAGCAGAATTACTAGCTTGCTTAGGATAACAGTAATGCTTATTATTTCGGGAGCTGGGAAAGGGAATAAAAAGGTAACGATATAAAATAAAGACATCAAAATCTAGGAGCTGAGGAGATCATTTAACTGGCTTTATTTAAACATAAAATTATCAAGGAAATGAAAAGAGAAATGCTGTGAAATGATAGGCTGTCTTTCTAAAGTAGCATCCTTCATAAATATCTCATATGAAAGAGTAACTCTCAATGCATCTTACAGAGCACTTGTGATAAAGTATTTCCACTACCAGGAGCAGGATGATTGTTATAAAACATTCTTTCAGTCTCTCAACATTTTTTTTTTTTTTTTTAACATTAAAGAATAGGTTGAAGAGCAAATAGCTGCTTTCAATTGAGTTGATGCTGTACAGTGCAGATCTAATTTAGTCAGGAGGATCTCAGCAGCCACAGTGGTGGGTACTTTACAGCAGTGATTCCCAGTCTCATTTAATCAAAGAACTACTCAACCTTTTGGAGAGCACAAACCAAAAACCTTTCTCTTCAGTGACAGTGCAGTGGTTTTCATTTGCCAATAGATAAAAATGAAGCAAAACTTTGGATGCTCTTTTATGTTGTTTGTTTTTCCACTTTTTTGTGTACTGGCTTGTCTTTGCAGGGATGTGCATATGTTGTCTTTTTCTCAGCTTTTAAATCCTACAATATTTTTGGAGATTATCTTGGAATATCCTACAGCCTTCCAGCAGTTTTTAGTCAATAGATCAAGGAGCACTGCTATGAAGACCACAGAGGCTGGAAGCTTGGTTCGTATGTTTACTAAAGGAGTCTTGCACATCAAACCATGAGGCAGCTTGTGCACAGTTGCTGTCTTTCTTCTAGATGGTAAATGACATTTTTAGTAAGAGACTGTGACGTGGAAATCTCTCGGACATCATGTAAGATTTTACTGGTTTTCATGTGTGAAAGATGAAGCAAAGGGGATGGCTGGAGGGGCACTGCAGGAAGGCAGTGGTGACTCACCATGCTTTCTGGCTCCTCTTCTCCAGGAAGAGTGGGAATTTCTTGTGAGGAAAGCCTCCTGCTGCAAGAGGAGAGTGAGCCATCACTATCCCACATGGATTCATTGAGGCTGGCCAGAATGCAGAGACAATGAAGTTGGCATGATGTTTATTCACTACTTGCATGTTCAGAAAAACAGTAGTATATGGTGTATACACACCTGTGTATACAATTTACATATTATGTAGGGCCCTGAGCACATTCATTCCTCACCTCCTGACATTTGGCTGCCTTGGTTAAGGACACAAATGTCCAGTCTTGAAAGCTGTAATAAACCTCTCAGCAGGGCTCACCCTCCTCTTCAGAGCTTCATTTTGTCCCTGACACACCATTCCCCTGGACAGTCCTTGGCCTTGCTGAGCTGGGCACCACCCCAGCCCAGATCTTAACTTCATTCCATCCCATTTTGAGGGCTGTCTTCCAAGCCCCAGTGTCAACTGGGGATGGCTGGCCTATCTTGCTTTACAGGGGACTGTGGGAAGGAACTGGTTGGAGACAAGGGCACCACACTTCCCTAGCAGACCCATAGCCCTGTCCTCACCCCTGCAGTCCCACATGTTCAGTGGAGCAGGGACAGAGATGCAGAAGACTGTTCTTTATTGCAGCTCTGAATGACATTTGGCCCGTATGGGAAACAAGTTGTAGTTTCTGCTGAGATCCATCTTTTTACTGGTGTTAGTTTTGGGCTAGCCAATTTTCTCCTTGGCTATGCTAAGATGGTTTTGTAGGTAGATAAGAGTCTGGGAAAGCCAATACTAACTACTGCTAGAAGGCCTTTGTGGATGTTTCAAGTTTGAATAACCTAGAACATTAGGCTCCACAAATATGTTGGGTAAGAGTTTTTTGGTAGTTACATCTCACTTTTGGTAGCCTGAGCTTTTGACCTTGCAGAAGGAAACCAACTTCAGTGTTTTCTCCACTGCTGTGGGAGAACACCTTTACATGCTGCTGCTGCTGCTGCTGCAAATCCTTACCTTCCACAGCCTGCTTCATTCATCTCCTGTTCCTCCTTTCAAGGTTTTCTTGCATTCTTGGCAATGAATGCAGAGGAAATTAAAAGCTTTATTTCCAGACTAGTTTCAGATGCCACAAATATAGAGGCCAGTTTCTGATAATCCAGCTCTAGAAACTTCTGTGTTTATTGTTTTCTGTGCTTCCCTGCCAAGATCTTCTCCCTGCTGTGGCAAGCTATGGCCATCTGTAGGATACATAAAGCCAAATGTTAGCGTGTTGATACTTGTAAAAGCCATAAGCTCATTCACAGCCATGTTCTGGTTTAAGGTCATGCCAAACTTCACGGAATGTAGGCCCTTGGTTTGATTTTGTTTTTCTTCTTAATTCAGTCTGTCCTGTCTTAAAAGTTCTAGCATGGGACAGATCCATAAATTGGAATAATTTGACCTAGATGTACTCTTACACATAAATGGACATTGTGACATTGTGTCCCTGATGTGTGAGTGGAAACGGGATAATATGTAACCATAGAATTAATTTGCCTGTACATTGTAACATCATAGCATGTCCCAGGAAGTGTAGCAGTATGGTACTATATTAAATGAGTTAGGAAAACAGCTGGCCATTTTTTCTCATTTATGTGATAGTTTTAAGCTATTATTCTCAGCATTCTTGACATTGTTTAGTAGTTTATAAAGTGAGCTAGATAATAGATGTTCAGATTTCCACCTGTGCACAAACTATATTCTGTCATAGGGATAGGATGAAACAAGCAATATAGGTGAAGTCTGTGATGTTTAAATGGACTTCATACTTTCAGGTGTTGTTTCCATCTTCCTTTGAAACTTATAGAATATAAAGAATAGGTTTAGGCTGACTTGATCAGTTCATGGGTTCTGGAAAGTATTCAGTTTGAAGCAGACAGCGTATTTAATAAATTTGCTGCTATTTAGAAAGAATATTTGGTTTGTTTTGAAATTTGCAGAAATGTAGATCTAGAGAGTGAACAATTTTAGTCCTAGGAAACTAATCTTGCTTATTGAGGATCAAAACCAGTTTTAGTTCCCAAAGTTCTACCTGTCCCTTGGAAATAATTTTATTATTTTTGTCCACGTTAGGCACATGATTTACCACAGTGCTCCTCTTCATCTTTTCTCCTTTCATCTTTCACAGAATCACTAGGTTGGAAGGGACCTCTAAGATCATCAAGTCCAACCCA
>JBAFWW010010584.1:0-37476 GCA_036873685.1 Agapornis canus | reverse complement strand
ATTTCTTCCTTATATCCAATCTAAACCTCCCCTGTTTAAGTTTGAACCCATTGCCACTTGTCCTGTCACTACAGTCCCTAATGCAGCATCCCCCCTTCATGGGACAATCACTGCAAGGGGTAGGTGGAAGACACCAAGCAAGCCACTGACAAGGTTGGAATCAAAACAGGAAGACATTATCAGCCTGCAGATCAGTTTTCCACTTTGATCACAGCTGCACACTCCACCTGCTTAGAGAGGCAACAACCACACAAGCTCATCCTCCCCCTAGTGAAAACAGGAGTCAGCTGAGATGTGCTGACTGAAAAGACATGACACAGATCACTGACCCTTCTGCAGGCAGAGAGGAACTGCCTCCCAACAACTTTGGAAAATCAAAGCAGTAGCCTGAGGGGGAAAAAAATGGCTTTCTTCTTTGCCTTCTCTAGCCACAGCAAGGTGCATTCAGACACAGCCTGAAGGAATATGAGCTATAGAAAAGCAATGGAATAAATAGGAAAGAAAAAAACAACAGAGGAAAGGAGAGGAAAGACATCAAAGGAAACTGCAGCTAGCAGCTGGGAGGAGAGATTAAATCCCTTGTTAAAAATCCATGTTTTACAGGGCTTGCTAAAACATATATAAAGGGGAACTTCTGGTATTATATCCACCTGTCTATCACCTTTTTCAGCCTTCAGGGCTAACAGTGTTTTGCTTTAAGCCTCTTAAGTCAGCATATTACATTACTTGGGTATTGTTATTTACAAAGTGCTCTACATGCACCTACTGCTTTACAGACAATTGAAGTGACAGCTCAGGCCTTAAATAAGATGCAACATTTAATGAGAGGCATGCCAGCTCAGGATGACAGTAAACAAAAAGAAACTGTATTAAAAACATGCATCAAAACAATGAAACAGGAGACATACAATGCGCTTGCAAATTATTAGTTACTATTTTTAAATCAAAGAATGGAGATCTAAGGATTAAGAGCAGATGATCTGGGATGAATATAATAAATCTGGGCACCAACAGCCCATGTACTGTTTGATAAATTGGTAAGCCTTTATCTAAGTTGTAAGGAAAATGATAGCATTTCCTCTTGTAAGACTAGAAAAGCCTGTTCTAGTAGCATAATAAATTACGCGGAATCTCAAATACTTTCTGCACCAGAGCCATAGCTAGTGTTGGATCCACGAGGTGCTTTTTAGCTAGGCTATCTTGGTGGAAACAAATAAGACAGCACAGAACTACCCAACATCCAGGGCAGAATGAGCCACCTCGTAATTCCTCTTCACTAGGAAAACATGAAAACCTATTGCTGCCTGATTTTTTCCCATTTCTGTTCAACTACATGGATTTTATTTGTAGTTATTTTTTGTTATACTAAACAATGGCTAAGCCCTAAAATCCATATCCCATCATGTCTGCAGACAAGTTCAAATCAATCTTTAATTTTCTTATCAATGAACTACTGAGTTTATTGGGTCTCTCGCCATAACACAAGTTAGTCAGATGCGTACATTCATGGCACCTTTCTTCCTCAGATTCTCTCATTTTTTCAGCATCTTTCAGAACAGACACTAGAATTAGTCTGTGGTTTAACAATCTCAGAAATCATCTATTTTAAGTCATGCCATTTCCTTCTCCTAAATGATGCTACTCTGCTTTTTCAGCTGAAGATTGCAATCACCTTCTTACCTCTTCAGAGGTAAATAGGTGCTCAGATTCAAACCATTCCCAAGCATGGCTCAGTCTATTTTCCTAGAGCTGCTGCCCTCAACTGTCTTGTATTCTCCAATGTGTAACTGTGATCTACAACCTTTTATTGTGAATATGCCAACTTATACATGGCTGTATTAAAATACACATTGCTCAAGTGGACATGGTCCCTGTGCAATTCATTTTCTACTTTTAACTAAATAAAATTTATTATCACAGGTTTTTAATGAAAAAGACATACTATGATTCTATGATTCTATTTTCTTATAGATTGTTAAAGGTATTGGACTGTACTCACAGAGACTCTGAAAACAATGGATTATCTTAAGTTTACATAGAAACAAAAGCCTGCCTTTTTGCAGGTTTTTTTCACAACCCTTCCTTCCAGTGTTTCCTAGAACACTGACATATCAGTAACTCCTACAGGCAGTGGTATGTAAACTGAAATATGCATAAAACAAACCTCAAAGAGAACATCTGAAGTGGCCGCTCCCATTATTGATAAAAGCTCAAAAATCAGCTGGGGCATCTTAAAGTTAATACAGCACTGCAGGCCACCAAAGAAGTGAATGAAAAGAAAACCTAGTGCAGCATGATTACAAGGCAGTAAGCAAACATACTTCTGCATGCTGAACTAAACTGCCAGCAGTAGTAATGCCAGTTTGCAAAGCCTGCTAAGAAGGAATTACAGTAATTACAGCAAGTCATCACAGGACAGTAAAGGTGAAGCGAGACAACCAGATAAAACACAGATTTCTTGCTGTGTTTATGGGAAGAACATGACCACAAGTAGCACCATGGTCTTCTGGTTTATCCCTTTTACCTGTGTGACTCTTACTAAGATGAAACAGCAAAGGAAACAGCCTTCAAATCAAAAATCTCCAAACACCAGCAAGTTGTTTTGCAGGAGGTGGGGTAGGGAATTAAGTAGCTCCAGCGTATCCACAATGACAATACCATTGAAGAAGCATAGTCAAAAATATAATCCTCTAACTACAGGGCAGACTGAAATAAGGGATTTTGTGATTGTGGCAATGGGGTGCTTACACTGTCTGGTAAGTAATAAAACTGGCTACATCAGAACATAACGCTGATGGCAAGGCTGCTTTCAAAGCAGTAAGGTGAAAGCAATTCAGCTTCCCTCTGCACCACCTGCTTTGAATACCAGAGTTTTTAATCCAACCTGACATAACCACAGCCTTCACTAAGCCAAAATTAACATGGACAGCAGTGAAGGCAAATTAAAACATAGAGAGTTTTAACTGTAAGTTGGGCGCAGTTGACCGTGAAACTAATACACATAAAATATAATGCTACACAAGGTATATTCTGCCTAAGGTCTCAAATGCATGAAGTGCTTCAAACATGCTGTACAATTCAGCTTAAACCCACTGAGCCAAGACGCAGGATTTTCATCCAGAACATATTACTGCTTATACCTTTGTTCTTCTGAATCTTGGATGCCGACAATTAGCGTATTCCTTGAGCATCTGACAACACTTTAAAGCATTGATTAATTTTCCTTATCTGTTAACACACTCCCTCCTCCCCCCATTACAGATTGAAGATTTAATAAGCATGTTAGCAATTCATCATTGAAAACCTTTTTGGTTTTCATTTAAACTGAATGCTTTCATAGCAGAGGTGCACAGTCAACAAGTTACTGTTCAGCCCTCAATTAGCAATACACTCCTGAGTTTCAGATGTTACATGGCAATGCCACAGAGTGAACAGGACTGCATGAACAACCCTACTAGCAGCATAAAGATAAAAAAAATCAGCAGCCTGTTTTTGCTCAAGTATTTTGAGCTTCATAAAGCCCTGAACCACCAAAGACAACAAACATGCCAACAAACAGCTGCAGAAATGGCACAATGAAAACAGCTTCTACACAGTTTGAAACACTTTTCAAAGTTTCCCAGGTCTTAGCAAATAATAAGCATGGGAAATGTCTTCAGTTTGCAGATAGATGACCAGCTTCACAAATAGTTTTAACATACAACTGGAATATATGTTCAAATTCCATTTGCATTAATCTAAAGATTGTGATCTTTAAAGTTATATGCTACAAAATATTTTCCAAATGTAACAAAAGCTTAAGGTACTTCTTTCAGGAAGGCTACAATGCATAATCTGTTCTCAAATGCTTTCTGCCCTACAAGCAAGGACAGCATAGGATAAGGGCAAGCTGGTCAGGCGTAACAAGATACAAGGAAAATAAATAAGATGCTCCGCAGAGTAGAGAACCTAATGCAAATTAGTAATAAACCCATATAGCTATGTAAATACTTACATGAACTGAAGAGAGGCTTTTGAAGATTCAGTGTGGTACAGTGTATTTGAATAGGCACAAACACAGTCAAACTATCAGCAGTACTTTGCTGATCAAATGTATGCTTTAAAAAGTGTTAGAAGGCTGCCTCAGACATTGAAACCTGATCCTTTTTGCAAATAGAAAGAGATGGTAACTTGTAAAATAAATGTTAAAAGTCAGACAAAGCCAAGAAAGAGGTCAGAATGAACATAAAGAAATCTTTCTTCTACCGAACTTTAACCAATGCAACAGACAAACTATGATGCTGAAGGTCACATTCCTTACTCCTTTGTGCACTTTACGATCCAATGTGACACAGGCAGTAAAAATCCTAGATCTCAAAGGCCTTATTTTCTTATTCTGAAATACTTGGTCTCCTTAATACCTTTGCAACATCAGATCTTAACTCTTCAGGCCCACATTACGCTATAGTGATTAAAACAGTAATTCAGAAAACCTGGGGAAAAGGAAAGAGGGGCTGAACAATCACAGTCAATCTCATCACCTCAGTAACATGCTGTGAACGTAATTAATCCTACATTTAGAGAACTTCACATCCTACACATAAAGCAGCAACTCCCTGCTGGCTTCAGACTAGGTAATTTTGTAACAAGGACTAGGTTTCAATTACAACAAAGAGATGAAAAGGAAAACAGACCTATGAGTCTAGCCTATCTTTTAGGGTGTTTCACCTGCAAATCAAGAGAAGCAAACATAACAGCTTAGGAATATCTTCCCTTTAATTTAGTTAGTTCCAATAAAGACAGCAGCTTCTACAGAGACTGTATAAGTGCCACCAGGAATCCTGATTTTTATTTAAAGTAAATAGTCCATGCTTGAACTGGCATATTATACCTACAGTGACCCAAATTAGTAAGATTACATTTGTCTTAGGTTGTGGAGCACATATAGTTACATGTGTACACAGAGCACACATACACTAAACTGGCCTATATACCAGTATAACAAATCGAGCTGCAGATACAGTTCCAAAGGGCTTACTGAGGCAGGTCTTCTCAACATACAGATCTCCTTTATTGTGCAAGTTGAAGCTATTACAATACACAACTCAAATAATTCTATCATTTTTTGCAACAGAACAGATGAATAAAAGGTGAGCCAGTAAGTTAAAAAGTAAAGAAATAGCGATAATGAAAAATATAACCAAATTACATGGGAATGTCTTATTCTCCTGCATTCCTAACTTTGGGAAGTATACATCTGTGCGTAAGTAAGTGCACTAACCTTTCTGAAACTGCCAGGAACACTAACAGCTTCACCTCAAATCACAGAAGATACACATTAAGTAAAGTCACACATTTTAAATTACACATGTATTTAAATGTCAAGTAAAAATACTTATAATCAGCATGGGCTTAACTGTTCTCTTATGCAGGGATGCAGGACAGCATGCACTGAACTGCCTGCCTGGAGAAGGACTCTAGGAAGTCAGTCAGCCCTCCACCTAGCCGCTCACGCTATGGCCAGCAGACATCAAGCAGCTCAGCTACCAGAAGGCATATATGTACAATAGTGGACAACAAAAAGCAACATGAATAGAGAGCGGCACAAAAGGGGATACAAAACACTGGAGAAAGGCATCAGGCTGCACAAAGGAACCTCAGCACAGCAAGAGTCAGTGGGTAAATGTCCGACTTCTAGTAAAGGACACAACCCCTATGGGGTCACACACATGTAAGTCCCCTCCAGCAGAAGGGGGAAAAGCTCTCTTGCAACAAACCCATACCCAGACTCCCCTGATCTTAGCCACTCATATTGCAGCTATCAGACAACCAGGGTCTCCCCAAAACTCCTCCTCTCCCTTATCTCCTTCTGCCCAAAGTAAGGTGTGAAAGATGGAGAAAAGCTCAGACTTATAACACAAATTCAATCAAACTTCTCCTTGGAGAGGCTGCCATATGTATAATAGGGGTTTGTAGAAGCTCTGACCTAAAAGAAAAAAAAGGCATGCAAAGCAGACAAATTAAATTTAATTTTATTATGGAAATGAAAGTAGTAACAGAAGTGACAGCAGGGTGGATGATAAGCTCACTTAGCAGGGGGATCAAATGAAGTGATGACATGTCATTATGACCTCAGGGGTTAAAGATGCAATTTTCCATCTGGCTGCATCTGGCTTTTCAACACAAATGTTGACACCACCTGCCGAGATTTACTACAAGCTGCCTTTGTCTCGCTTTTGTTACCCAGGTTAACATTTACTTCTCCCTCTTTTCTGGCAAGTTTTGCTGTGCAACATGCTCCCTTTTTTCAAAGCCTAACGAACAGTTGAAAGGATTTACATGCCTCTTTATACAGTAGATCAGATTATTAATAGTAACTTCACAAGCAGCTCAAAGAGAGATTGTAGAAACCTAGAAAGCAGGTGAAAAGTTGGCTTTATGATTACAAACAGGAAGATGAAATTTTAGCTATACTCGACTAACACCCTGCATTGCCTAAGACTTCTAGTACTTTTCACTTAGCAAGAGGTACCCGAATGAAATACTTTTTCTGAAGGGGAAAAAAATAAATAGAATCAAAGCACTGGCTTGTACTCACCATACCCACATGACTATTAGCCACCTGCATGTGTTTTATTCAGCTTAAACATTTCCAGTTCCAGGTGCATTGTGCCTAAATCATCTTTAGCCAGCCCAGTGACACATTCACTTATTCATCTAATTTAGTCACAGCCAAACTATGATCTCAAACCAAATTTGTCATCAGCTACTGACACACTGTTGGCTATGAGGTTTGTGTATTTAAAAGCTACTACCTACCAGCAGTGTTCCTCTTCTGGACACTTCCTTTGGAATAGGGCTGTAGCTTCCCACCAATTGATACCTCCATTACCTTTTGCTTTCCTTTCTAAGCCTACAGCTCTCAGACTTCTCTGCCAGCACAGGTGAGCTAAAAGGCTTGCTTCCAGCTGTTTTCAAAGTGACCATATTCTTTACTAAAAAGAACCTACAATCTATTTTAACTGTTTAAGCAAAGAGGCCCCAACCTCCACTAGGACTTGGTTACATAACAGGGAAAGAAAGGAATCAAAGAAAAACCCTCCAAAGGTTTTGAGAGTGCCCTGGAACTACAGCTATGGAGAGGAGGAAATTGAGACAAAGAAAGTTAATGAAGCTTGCAGGGAGCAAAGAATAGCTGAGACACAACACAGAGCCTGACCAGACATGCAAATAACGTCACTGAAAGACCACCACAAAAGTACCTATGCACACCTTCACCTCCCAAAACTCTTTCTCCACAAAGGCAATTACCAGAGGGATGTTACAACCTTCTTCCCCTGGAACAAAAGCTGTACCACCATCTTTAGATGCCTTACTCACCTTGGGGAGCTGGGAACTCTTGTCCTTAATGGACAAGCCACCACCCATTTCTGTATCTGTTAAGGTATTTTCTGAATGACAAGAGAATTTGTTACCTTTAACATAAGGGAAAAAACAAAGTGTTCCTGTTCACTTCACATATGCTTAACTCAAGCACATGCTTCACTGCTAAACAGAACAGGAATGACTTAAGCATATGCTTAAATGCTTTCCTGATTCAGACCCTAAAAATAGGGAAAGGTTTAGGGAAAGGTTTCTGCAGTTCCTCTTTCTCCTGTTCTCCTAATGACAGACAGCTATTGCGCCATGTCATTATGACAATAAGATAGCTTAATTGCCCTCTTTCCAGAAGCTGTCAGTTCTGCTTAACTGGTACAGAATGTATGTGTCTGGGAGTAAATGTGCTAATGTATCAGTCACTTATAGCTACCATACGTTTTCCTCTGCTGTATTTAAAGAAAGCCTTGGTTTTTATGACTGACTTGCTAGATACCATACACACTGATACATGTGTAAGCAGTAATTTACAGCCTTATGTCTAATTTCTTTGTGAAAGATGCACAAAATAACTTTCTGCTTCTCCATTTACTTTCTCAACTCCTGTATTTAAGGTGTGGCCAAGACCTCCTCAAAATGACAGCGTAAAATGAACTGGCTATTCCTAACTGTTCCTGTAACTGACCAGGATGGACAAATGAAAACGTTTGGAAATGCCTGTTGTTGCTTTAGAATATTTTGTGTATTGTTATTTATAAGAACACAGACATCAAAAGCATGGAAATCAGCAACATGGACCACATGTAATAAGCACCTACAAACTGAAAGCCTTTCATTCTCTAAGAAGTACTGGTGGAGTCATACCTAAGCATAAAGCTTATGCAAGCTGGCTCAATTCTGTTTCATATCCTTCTTTCTGATCACGATTATTACCAAGTTCCCTCTATATTCCCTCATTGCTTCTTTTGTCTTGTGCACTTATTTTTCCTCCTACAGTCTCTCATTAAATTGTGAGCTAGAATACAATGACTATATTTAAACTCTGTTTATGAGTCTATATGTTGCTATATTAACAAATGCACCAATGCCATTTTTTTGTTTGTATTAGTAATACCTTCCTTTTGAGAGAAATGTTACTTGCAACTCATACATGCACTTTTGAAAGCCTTCAGAGAAGGCTGCTGAAGACATAAAAAGGGAGAAAAAAAAATAACTGTATGAAAAATAGAATAAATTTGGCAAGAAAAACATAAAGCTTAGTAAGACTTGAACATGCAGCTTTCTTTGTTCATATAATCCATTTCTCTCTGTTTTCCTACCAATATTTCTGGTTTTAAATGATTAAAGCATGCTGATACTTCTAACCAGTCTGGTTGCAGGTTCCCAAAACTCTGGAAATAAATAAAGGCATGCTGGCTCCAGTTGATAGAACACAGGTGAGATGCAGAAGTGCTGAGTAGGCACTTAGTCTGGAAGTGGCAGAGTCACTGTTTCCTCTCAAGTGAAGTGGAAGCCAAAGCATACTGCCAGGGAGAGTGAGCTGGCAGCAAGTACAGGGACAAGAGTACACAGTGAAGAGAGATGGGCGACACATTCTGCTGTTAATAATCAATTAGTACAACTGCTACAATCCATAAATCAACTGTGTCATACAGATGTAAATGGTTTGCACATGTCTGACCAGAACGGGAAGTTGCCATTGGAGATCAAGATTTTAATCCCAAACTTGGAGTTGCTTCCAACCTTTTTCCTAATGCTACATAAGCACCATATAAACATTTTTCTTCATAAGAAAGATCGGAATAGAATGAAAGTTCTCCAGAAGCTGGTCCCCCTACACCCCCCCCCAAATTAAAATATTAATGAAAACTCACATTTTTATTTAAAATGTGATTCCTCCCTTTCTCCCTCAATAATGTCCCTACATACAAAAATGCATTGAATGTTTTTGCTTATGTAGTAAGAAGAGCTGGACAGCCAAGGTTACTAAATAAAAAGCACTGATCACAGTTCCATTTATAGGAGATGGAATTTTACTGATACTTGTCCATAAATGTAGTATGCTAAAAAACATTTCCCGCATCAATAACTACCTAAGAACTTACTTGGCTTTTTGAATCCAGATGCAATAGTCTGTAATGAAGAGATCATTCAGGATATAGGCAGGGTCATTCTCCATAAAAATCTTGTGAATGTCCAGCAGACACTTCAAAACTGCAGCTTTTCCTGGAAATAGATTTTTAGTTTTGTAATTCACCAGAAATCACAGATAATCTTTACCACCTTCTCACCTTTGAGACTTTAATAACCATACCATCTACAAATATCCTGTACCTTAAAGTTGATTCACAGTCTCTGAACAGCAGTAATAAGACTATGCCCTTCAGTATCCACATCTATGTGGATGTAGAGTCTCTGAATTCAGCAGTAATCTCTCCTCAAGACTGAAGTCTCAAGGCAGAGTCATGCGTGTAATTCCCTGCAGCTGAAGCATCCCCTTCCCCCAGCCTTTCCACTTCTGAGCTTTGCTGGCCCGAGCTCCAGCACAATCAATGCAGTTTGTGAAGAATAAGAAAACTTATTTTGTTACACGCCTAACACAAATACCTGCCTCAGAAGGCAGCAAGGCTGGGAACACACAGCCTACAAGAGGGTCAAGCACGGAGGAGCCACAGGAATCATGTTAAGCCAGCATAAGCCATGTCATCACCTATCATCTCACCATGGCTTAAGGTAGCAGAACTTTTCCTGCTTGTTAGTTACAGAATAACTTGGCAAATTGAGCCCCCCAAAAGAAAAGCTCACTTAAGGCTCAAGGTAGTGTTGTTGGACCTAGGTGATAAATACAGTAAAAGATTAAAAACTTGCATGTTTTCTCATTCTACAACTGGAAACCTTTCCATAGCCTGTTTGATTTTCCTCATATGCAACCACAGTTTATGAAGGACTGATGTAACTTCCAATTAGCTGGAACCTCCTCCATTAGTTTTCTGATGAAAGTTGCTAAAGGGTTAAATGCTGGAACATGAAACAAAAATAAATAATTATTTTCACTGTTTAATGGGAGGGAAAAAAAACCCAAACCCCATTCAAATGAAACCAGTCACTACTGCAAATGGAATCTAATAACCCTCTCCCAGGAGGCTGGCTCCTCCTAGACTATGAAACCTGAACATGGATGAACTTAGATCTTACAGCCTTTAAAAACAACAGAACTCCCCCTGCTGTTCAAGCACAACATCTGCTTGGTTACTTTTAAGTCTATAGACAGAGAATGAAAGTTAAAGGACGTGGAACGCAATAAGGAGTAAGGACATGAAGAGTAAAAATCCACTAACAGAACTGACAACCCCACTGCTTTGGAAGAGACCAATTGAAGAAATGTCAGGAAAAAGAACATAAAATCCCAAATGGAAGTGATGAACTTTCGATTGCATCACCAGCGCTGCCTGTAGAGCCAAGCTTGTCAAACTTAACTATTGTGAACGAAAAGGTGTGCTCTTTTAAATATGATTGTATGTGGAATGAACATTTTGCTAATGTTTTAAGGTTCTAGTTGTCAAGCTGCCAGCCCAACATCCTCTCCTGCTCCTCACCTGCCAAGTAATGATGTAAATTGGTGACTAATGCACTAATTCTCAATAAAAAGTAGTCTTACTTCATAAATTAAAGGTTTGGATTACAGCAGCTTAATGGGCCTCTCATCAAAGAGGCTTCAAATCTAGCCAAGCTTACTAAGGGAACCTTCTGTTCAAGGCAAACACATGAACTGTGGCAAAACACTACACTTCTGCTTTCAGAACATGCACCTTGCACAAGCACCCTATAAAAAGATGTCCTCAGACAAAACGGCATTTAACTCCTTACCACAGGAATAAAAGAATCAGAGCTGAAAAACACTATTTAAGCCTAATGTAGGATATTCTCACACACAGATGATGAATCCTGGCCTGTTTCTGTGAAATGCCGTACCACAGCTTCTGTCTAGCTACCTACTTCAGTCCTCAGTAGACAGCTGGTCTTAACTTTAAGGCTGTGGCTATGTAGTCAGTAGTATTCCTGCTGGGGAGAGGATGAGCTGCAACTTCAGAGGAAAAGAAGCAGAGAGGCTGCTCAGACAAGGCAAGAATCACATAAGTCAGAGCAGATTTGTGCAGATCACAGGATTCTTCTGGAGTTCATTGCTACAACAGCTGGTAGGTAACAGCCTGCAACTTGAATTCTACAGCTGGTAGGTAACAGCCTGCAACTTGAATTCTACAGCTGCAGAAATCCAGTTCTCTTTTCACAGACTACTTCAGAAAAGCCTATAATAATAATTTGACCCCAGCTCTCTCTGCCATTTGATACAAGTAACACACTGATTTTTACATCATCATGAAATTCTACCAGCTTTCATACTGAATAATGGGAAGCAAAGGAAATTAATAGCTCCATCTTTCTATCTTACAGTAAGTTATTTTTCCTATGTTCTTGCATGTTTTCAAGAAGGAAGAGCATTTATCTAAAAAGAGAAATTGAACTTTATTGTCTCATCAAAACGAGAACAGCAGCATTCTTAAAAACAAGAGGAAAAGCACTCACTGATCTTTAAATGGAAATGTCTTGGTAATAACTTACCCCAGTGAGGCAATAATACAGTTTTTAATAGGGAACTGTATAATCCAAAATCTGTTAGTATTAATTTCTGTATGGAAAGAAGCAAAGTAACTTTCATGTCACAGAAAAAAAGCATAAATGAGTTCTCTTCATTACTGGCTCATAGACAATAATTCCAAAATCAGTATTATGCAATGGTTAAAGTGTCAGTAAACACAGACAGAACCAACCCACATCACTTATTACAGCTCTTCACAGAAAGAAAAAGGGCTCCATGTGTTTACATAAAGACATACCTGACAAAGTTCAGTTAGTCAACTGTCAAATGCAGCATGCACATTGTGTAGCAAATAGCTTTGTAGCTGGATATACCACTGCATTTCTCTTCCTTTATTAGTCCCATCCAAAGAACAGGTAAGTACAGTAGGTAACTGCTGAATTTTGAACACTATTGCTGAAGTATTTTAAGTATTATATATCACTAAAACAGCCTCTGAAAATATCTGCTGAAGACCTCAACATTTATCAGCTTTAATGCAATCAATTTACAATTAACACTTTGGCAGGAAGTACTAATTCAAAATAAAGTGTTTCAACCACACGCAAGGATCTTTAATAGCTCAAAAAGGTGGTATTTCGCACCTTGGAAGAGATCCACCAACACAGCTCTAAGACTTTTAAAGCCAAGTCACGTAACTTGAGGCATAACAATTCAGTCCCATAAAACTCCTATGTATTTTAAAATAAATTAGTTTACTGTGCATATTATTATTAAAGCACAGTATTACACTATGCTCCAGCTTCTGCTACCAACATCCTGGAAGAAACCTCAGGTTAGGATGCGGCTTGCGTCAACTTAAACCAATTCTCCCTTTAAGGTAAACACCGTCCTCCTGCATCTATACAAGGAGGAACAGCTTTGTGTTAGTATTTAGCTGAATTAATTATCTGTTATTTGACAGTCACTTTTTATGTCCATCAGAGATACATTGCAATACAGTGCCGAACTGGGGAGGCATCATTTCCAGCAAACAAAGAGGGGTTTGTAAAAACAGAAATTCCTCAAAAGCATGGCTCGACTTCCAGTGAAGCTTGAAGGAAGAAACATCTAGACTGTTTCCCAATAAACCAGCACAGCACAGGCACAGAACAAAGCCAAACCTGCTGCATTTCTTAATTTCTTCCACTGCTTCTAAATCATTTGAACCATCAGCTAAATAAAGCTGAATTTCTTCTAAAGCTTATGGCAGTGATTTTAATGCAAATCACTGAGGCCAGAAAAAACAAGGCTAGCCTATTTCCTGTCCCACCAAAGAATGAGTGAGCATAAAACAAAATACTCCTCCAGAAAAGACAGAGACTTTGCAGTTGGAGCAAGACCATCATGAGACCATGATGACAAGCACTACTGGGCCATTGTGCTTTGGAAGCATAGGGTAAGGAAGCAACGTCAGCCACACGTCCAGTGTAGGAGGTTGAAACCTGACAGAGTGTTATAGATGCCATCTCCCTCACCAAACTGCTGCAAGTATTTTGTTGGATCATTGAATGTTCACTCATCCATTCACCGTTTTCCATCACAGCATTAAAAGAAAAGCAAACAGCTTACCTCTCATGTACTCTCTTCTTCAGAGAAAGATCTAAAAGGCTGACAGCTCTGTATTTCTGTTATCAGAATTTCATTTTTTCCACTTATGAACAGCAGTATAAGCCAGTGGAGATAAGTGAAGAGGGAGAGATACATCTTCCCCTTAGAACTTCACTACCTGACTGCTAGAACTTAAAACGATACTTGGAATCATCAATAGTTTTTAGCAGTTGTGTTCTGATTGCAGGGTTTTTTCATTTGCTTGGTTTTTCTGGTTGGTTTGGTTTAATCCTGCAACTCAAAAGCATTGAAAACAAACCGAAGAGCTGCTTCTGAGTGATTCTGCTGTCCAAAAGGTAACATACGTACCTAGCACTTAATGCTTTTATTTGAAAGTAGTAATAAACAGAAAAGTTGCAAGTCACTTTAACAAGCCAAGATAAAACATGGCTGTGTACAACTGCACAACTAAAGCTGGAATAACTATAGATTTGAAAACCTGTTCTCTTACATGAAAGCTGCCTGGGATAAACAGGGAATATATAAATAAATGTCACTGCTGAAAGGATAATTTGCAGTCATTAAGGTGACAGCTCCACTCCTGGCTGTGAAACAAAACAAAGCTACAAATACACAGTGTGCACTCAGCTTCTTATTCTTTAGTTTTAAATTAAATTGCCATTCTTATTTTTATTTATTTATTTTGCAATAGAATGGTTTTCATGGTATTCACTGCTTGGTTATTTTTATGAAAACTCGGCTCAGCTGTTACTTACAGCTATCTTAATTTTCCTAGTAACAAGCAGAGAACTAAGATAACATATGCAAGTCGGATTTTGGCCTCTGCTTCTAGGAGAGAAAAATTATATAGGGAGTGCTAAAAGAACAAGTTTTTACGCTGATAAAAATGGATCTCTCCTCTTCAAAAGCTACCACTGGACTTGCACAGTCATCTCAACCATTTTGCCTTATTCCTACAAAGAGCTATAACATTGAACATGAATTACAAATCCACCTCGTGCTCTTAAATGTGTGATTCTGTATTGCACACGCAATGGAAAAGTTTAGGAATTAAGAATGCTAATAGTTACTTTGAACAGGAAAAAGGGAAAGAGTTAATGGACTGGCTCAGTGAAACAACAAAAAACCAAAACACACAAACCAGCAGAAGATCTAATTCTAGAAAAAGAGGGCGTCAAGGAGAGCAGTAAGTCCACATGTGGGTAAGCTTCCTTTCTGTCAAAGTCTCATCATCACTGACAAGGGTTAAATGAAAACAGTATTTCTTTCAAACATTAAGTTACGCAGAGAAGCTGCCCAGGTTTGCAACTACAAAACCATGATGAGGAGACCTTAATCAAACAGAACAGTTGGAATAAAAGAAGATAATGATGCTTTACAAACTTCCCTCATGGAAGTTATCAGAAATCCTTCCAATCTTTTTCAACGCTGTTTCAGTCAGGTAATTAAAGAACACAAAGAGCAACAGAAAACACAGTGATTGCTGCTATACTTGTAAGAGACCCTGCTTTGAAATAAAAACTTAAGACACCTTTAGAATAGGGTCTAAAAAATTTATAGCATCTAATCTACCATAACAAAAGCTTCATTAAAATGTTCTTGTCCAACAGAAAAATCTCTTTACAGACAAATACAGTATAGAGAAAAATACGTTTAAGACCCTTTCGCTAAAGCTTTACAAATCACAGTCTGACAATCTTGATTTATCAAAATACAAGATTGGATCAAAGATTTTTCTAAAGATGATTAATGAAATGTATTTGTATCTTTCATTTATAATATTTTTCTGGCATGAATAATACAGCTGAGTTTACACCACAACTGTGTTAACTTCTGGCTAATAAATGCGTTGCTTCAGGGACTTTTCCCTGCTAAGGACACTAATTTTGTTCTCTCCCCAGCCCCATTTTCACAGAACCACAAGATGACCAGAAATGTCACTATCTATCAAGTGTGGGTGAAACTGGCCAAAGGATTAGAAGAGATCATTAGAAACCCCAGACATAAACTGAAGGTAGCTATGCAGCATCACTTCCAGTCCCTAAAACACTTACCTAGCTGCAGTATCATGACTGTATCACTGAAGGCACATGTCACCAATCCAAAATGTCTGTATAGGGGATAGCACAGCACTCTTCTTCCGAAAGATACCAGGACATCATGAATGTCAGTGAAACTCTGTGTATATCAGTGAAAAATCTGCATTAGTCTGGGTGCTTTCCTATACAAAGAATTAGGTCTTTGTTTGTTTGTTTTAATTTAAGGAAATAATTGTAGCAGAATAGAGCACATTTGAATGTATGATTCATCTAAAAATGTGTATTTTGATAGCTATGGAAATCAACATGTTAAATAGAAACAAGACACTGCATGGCAGGTTACCTGAAATCCTATACACTTTAGAGGTTTTGAACTAAAAAAAGAATTTAGAGAACATTAGAATAAAACATCTAATTCAAGCCTTTGCCATCCTTTAAATTGAAGCAATATATTACATCTGTCCCACATTATTACATATATTAAGGGGAAACTATAAAAAGCCTTTTAAGAATACAGAAAAATTAAAACCACATGATATTAACAAAATACACGTGTACATGTAAGATCCTTAAAAATGATACACGACTTTGTCTTTCACAAAAATTACAGATACTTGAGACAGGGATAAATATACCTGCTCAGGGAAAGCAGTTCATTGTCCTTCACAAGTTTGGAAGACCTCAAATTTACTCAAGGCCAGAGGCATTAACTTAAGAGAGTGATTTCTTTTCCAGCTTTCACTTTTCGAGACAAACTATTCCATTTATGTATGCAAATCAAAACACCTATTTCATCTCGAACTCTCCATTTGTTCAAATTAATAAAAATGCTTTGCTGACAGCCAGCACTTTTTTTGCACTACAGAACTACCTCAACCCATTTTTCATTTTAATGGAGGCCTGGTAAGCATTTAAATAATTTATGCTTTCTTATTTAATATTTAGACTCTAAGGTGTGTACATGTCACACACAGCAAAATGGTAGTCAGTTCAATCAAACCACAGCTGAGGCAATTTTGTTTACAGATTGATGAAAACACCCGCCTCTACATGGTTTGTAGAACAGATATAGTTATTAACAGCTTGGTGCCAGAAGACTGAATTTTCTGGGTGTGAAATATACTGTTGGCACAGACTGCACTAAGAACTTATATATTATAGGATAAGCACATGCAGAAAGCTCCTTCACTATGTTCGGACGCAGATATGGAAAGAATTCAAGATTCAAGACAATCACTACATTTTAACTGCACTGCTTTGTAACTGCAGAATATTCAATGGAAACAAATTAGATGTAGAAAACCACAGAACTGAACATAACATTCACCATTAGAAGAAACATTTGAAGGACTGAACCAAAAAATCCTGTCAAATTTCATTTTTCATCCTGCAAACTGATACTGGGCTTGGTAATGTTAGGAATGAAGATGGGACAGTCCTTTCTAACTTACTGTCATTGTAAGAAACAGTGGATTACAGTCCTGGTTAAGTTCCTTCCACTTCCAGGGCCATAACAACTTAATGATACAGGCTTGTGTGCTTTCAGTAAGCAATGTGAAAGTGCAAAGAACAGAATTCAGTTTGTTTCCTCTAGTCTATGTTGGTTTCAAAGGGCTAACAGCAGCTAAACAAATAGGGAAGTGGCAATAATGCTGCAAGGAAGGGGGCAGGTAAAGCAACACACAATCACCAACTGCAAGAAACCTGAAACAGAAGTATTCAGCATCCAAAGGATCACACAATCATTAAACTGAGACAAAAGTTCTACAACCACAGAACTGAAGCCTTTTTGCTACAAGAATATGGAATTTTGAATTCACCTTTTCCATGGCAGGTGAGAAGAAAAAGAACCACAAAACACCTTTTGATTGAGTTGTAAAAGCTTTTCCTATCACTGGCTTTCCATTTATGTCTGGGCTTCCCAGTTCTGCTCTCCCAACATATTCTGAAGCCACACAGCAGAACTGAAGAGAAGCCAGAACATGCCTCATTTGCAGGCATGAAAAAGAGTGAGCTGGAAGTGCAGAATAATGAACTAGGAAGGCTGAAGAAGAGCTCAGCAGCTAAAAACCCCAGAAGTGAACAATAAGCTGCTTTATCAGGGCCTGCCATCTTTAAAAGTTATTAAAACATGTATCTGAGGTAAGACTTACAGGAACACAAACACTAAGAAATTACATTTTCTGCTTCTTATTATGCCCTTGATATGCCCTTTCTATTTTAACATGCTTTTGACGATTAAATAGGAAGGTATCTATGACTTCTGATCAAGGAGCTAGGTAGCTCTATTCTGTTGCCCTAAGCATGGAACTGTACATACATATGTGAAGATTAATTACAGTTACTTCCTAAATAAAGGTCAGAACTCATGAATCAAGCCCAGGAGCTAAGGACAGTGTGCGGACAACCAGCTTTTCTGCAGTGCCTAGCCTCAGCTTTTCCAGAATGGGGCAGTAGGTGGCCCATTCCCAGATAGAGAACAGCCTGTGGAGGATGGTAGTAGCTGGAAACCCAGAAGTCACAATCTATTTCTCATAACATTTATTAGAAAGAGAACATCATCTTCATACTGAAAGAGTAAGCTTTCCACAAAAGCAACATCCACTACCAAAACCAAATAATACAGCAAGCAGATAATGCAAAACTGAAATTTCAACTTACCTCCAGCCAGCACAATGTTGCACTCAGTTTCCTTATGTTCCAAGACGATTCAACCTGATTTTAAGAGGAGACTTTAAACAAGTGTTATCTAATTCAACATTCAAGACTGCTGGCAAACTATTTAAGGTAACATTCCGGCAGCAATTTAAGAACCTTTGTGAATATGAAGCAGCAATTACTTTATGTGCATTGAAATGGCCACAGGACAGCATTAAAAATTATATTGCAACACAGATGTTAAATAAGTGAATTGGTTTCCGTATTGGGAATATCTTGCTATACAAGAGCAAATCACAGAAAAAAACAGGTTTTCAGTGGAATTCTGTCCTTTTTCACCAAGCAACAAACTTGATTCAACAAAGCTCAAGCTCAAACGCCATGTTTCGTGAAAACAGCTCAAGACTCTGGCTTTCAAAGAGGCTACTAAAGCCAGCAGTCATGTAAAATGTCATTACAGATTCACAGTATTTGTGTGGTAGTATGGTCTAGTGGGATGATTAAGGCAAAAAACCAGGAATGCCTGGCTCTAGTAAAGATTTGTATGGCCTGAAGATCTTGGAGGGGTGTGTGTAAAAAGATAAAGAAGAGAAAATAAGACTACAGTGTGTTTTCCACATATACCAATCAGTTATTGCAAAGATCACTAAAGGATGGTACAATTCTGTTCCTTGTGTATTTGTGGTTCTGTGCAACACTAACACACAATACAACCATCCCAGATTATTCTGTTGAATAAACAGGTCTGGACATTTCTGCCATTCTAAAATCCATGCCCCACACGTGAGTCTGATTAAGACAGAATGGTTTGAATTATATGTTCTAATATTTTGATTAAAAGCATTTGAGAAAACACTGTATTGGTTAATAGCAGCAGAGGAGACGCCAGACACAAAGCTGTATCTGGGAAGTGAGTCCTTTTCACAAAGGCAAGCTGTCCACAGCACAGCATGGAATCCATCCTAAACTTCCACTCTTTTCTTAATTCTTAATATCCTGTACAAAGCCTGGGATACAGAACATAAAGTAAAGCTGGCTGCTGCTTGTGGAAGAGACAGGCAAACACCAGAACCCTGAAAATGGAAACATGCCTTCCTACCTCCCTGCGTGTTTGAACACTAGAAAAAGAACATCCTGCATTAGCATTTGATTATTTCTTTTATGTGAGTCGATTTTAAAAGGTTTAAACGCCTTGCCCTGGTTTCCAGAATGCCCCAGGAAACACCTTTCATGCTCTGTGCATAAGCTTAAGAAAAGGCACCCACCAGACAAAGTAACTCTTGAAAAAACTCACTTTTTTTGGAGGCATATAATGGCAGCCTAACGCGTAGTTTTAGTCTTACAGACAATGATTTCCCATACTCTTTCAGAATCCAAATCACTAGTGGCATTATTACACATACCTGTTTGTAATAATACCTGTGATGTTGTAATTCCCTATAATGAAACTGTCCAAACCACAGAAGGAAGAACCATCAATGTAAAAGAGTAATTATTTTGTGAATTCTAAATTTACATAAATCAAGACACATCACAACACACCACAAATCAGAAACAAACAATTGCCTTGAGTCTCCTGCAACGGCAGATCTCTTCTACAGCTAAAATGCTGCTCCAGAGGAGCAGAAGTCTTTAGAAATCATAATAATCCCCCCATGCATCCCAATAGCTAGAGATGTAAAATCTTTCATTTTAACTTGATTACATATTTTTAATGCTTAGAAGGAAATTCACTTTAAAAGGTAAGTTTCCTAAATGACAGCAAAGGGTCCAACAGTAGCTCCCTGAAACCTTTTTGTACTTACGTTCTTGTCTCCTTCGTTGACACGGATCTCATAGCAATAGGCCAGGAGGATATCAATTAAACCAAGATACACATGATGACGGCTTCTTTTATCCAGAAGGTAAGATTTATTTGTGAACTTTCTCAGCTGCTCTTTCTCTTCCTCAGAGAAGACAACTATAAAAAGTCAAAGGATAATTGATTATGAATTTAAAGCTGGCACATTCATTTTAATAGGTGGTAATGCTACTTAAACAGTCTCTTTAAAAAGAAGCATGTAACTAATCACGGGTCACTCATCACTCAAGAAGAAGCCTAAATCATTCTTACTTTCATTTTTAACTTTTATTAAACTCTGTCATGTTTCTTTCAAAGTCAAGTTCCAGCCCTGCAATGTACTGCATGTACCCACCCCAAAAGTGGCTAGGATTTCTGTGGACACCTGGGTACCTTACCAGAGATAAATGTATGATCAGGATCCAAGTAAATTTAAGTCCACATTGTATGGGATAAAAATAAGAAAACAGGATAAATAAATATATTTTATTGCAGGGAAGGGTAGAAATAGGGAAGGTGAAAAAAGGAAAGGTACAGTTCTGCATTTCCAAGACTTACCGATTTTGACTCATGACCTAGACACGATTTAAGAGCTTCATTTATGCTGTGTGAGAACATCATTTCAGTGTGTGAAGAAAAAGAAAGATTAGGATCCTAATCCCACCAATGTTGGTATGAAAGCTGTACCTCCTTCCAAAGACTTATGGTATACTATGTAAGTGACTGTCATATTTTGCTTATCTTCAGTATTTAGAATGGCTATATTGAGCCTACCCCAAGAATCTTCTCACAAAACTACTTCCTCTTTGAGATATGTAAGGAAGACAACAGCAACACAGGAGGCATGTTGTGACAATGCATCAAAGTATTTCCTTAGAGTGGCAGAGACACAGATAGCTAGGATTGAATATTGCATAGTAACCTTCTGAAGAGTACTTGAAACACTTCAGAAAGGGTGGCGTAAGTGCCCTAAAATAACAGTAGAGATTAAGTAGTTAACTGATGAGAAGCCAGCCCTGTACAAACTCACTTATCAAGAAGTCATTTAGTACAATTAAAACAGCCAGAAGCCAGAGGTAAGAGATTTTCAGCCAGGCTGCATGGAGCGCAGGCATTCCATATCAGCAGGCTCTGATTCACTGAATAAGACAGATGTAGTGAGCACATTTTGGTCATGCCACAGAAGAAAGTTACAGGCACAAGGTGACTTGACAGGAGAGACATGTTACTAGCCTGACAGCTGATGCTTTGCTGCATTGAGGAAGTCACACTCCATAATTTCTTCAAGCACCAGTAACACTAGAACCAGCTTGAGTTTACAATACCATGACTAAAGGAGGTTTCTCTAAGGACAGGAACAAGCCTAAGACAGCACTCTTGTCACACTTTCAAATGAAACCCTAAGTGCCAGGAGTAGGTTCACAATGTATGCCTTAACTCACTGATTTTTAATTATTTATTCTAGGGAAGAGGGGGGAAAAAACAAAACCTTACAATTACTACTGATGTATCTCTTCAATTATGCATTACTACCCCTTGTGCCACTATGTTCTAGCACGCTTACCTGAGAGGCCAGAGAAAAGCTGTTTGCAAGATGTACAGACTTTAAAATGTAAACCAATTCATGGTTAACACAATAAGCTGAGGATGTGATACTAAATATTGATATGTTCATCACACCAATAAAGCACCTGAGGAGTTCTTGCTAGACTGGGAGGCAGCTGGGAAGGGTCAGCCTTTGTGGTTCTGCGACTGATCCTTGAGTACTGCTGAGCCACCATCTTCCACCAGCTTCATCAGCATGTACATCTTGACCTGGTAACTCAACAATTACTGCCCCAACTTGATCCCTGCTTTTCCAGTTTCAGCTTTTAAATGTTGCACATTGGTATTTACCTGTGGAATCCTTGAGCTACTAACAATCCTACCTGCAATTTGACTATTCCTGTTTTCCTGCAGACTAGCTCACAGCTCCTTCCAGCAGCATAAGCCAAGGTCACAGAGCTGGGCACAACCCAGAATCCAGAGCCTTGGACCCTGGGACACAGCTAAATCCCCACAGGATTGTGGGATGTTACAGCATGGGTTACAGACAAAGAAAGGGTTACAACTCCTAGTAAACCAAGCTCCTTTTTACAGCCCTTGACCATTTCTTTATCATAAGGATGATGATCACACGCATGCTTATAGATATTTCTCCTCAAACATTGCTCATCATTGTTCTACACAATCCACATGCTCTGGGATTCTGAGGCAGACAGTCTGCCTTTAAGACATGCAGCTTCTTTATCCCAGAAGCTTTCTACAAGCTTCCTAATTTTATGTGTTTTGAAACAAATGTCTGTGATGCCAAAGGCACGTACATACACACACACCTCATCTCCAGACACAGTTATGAATTGGCAAAACATTGTTGAATGTTTCTTCTATATGAACTTTTAAAATGTTTCTATCAGCTTCATAAACATGAAATACTCAATTTAAATGTCTATGGAAAGTTCTTGTGAGCTAAACGTTTCCCTGGAGTCAAGCCAGTCTCCATTTATTCATAAGCTCCCACAAAAAGAAGCTCCAACTTCTATATCATCTTGAGAAAGCCAAGCTCTCCCACTTGCTATGATCTTGTACAAAGTGTCAATTTATCAAGACTACAGCAGTTCTGCTTTCCTGTTAATGCAATGCGGTTCAGTATTACCCCTTGTATCACAAATACAGATGATTAATCTATGTTCTATCAGCAATTTTAAGTTCTTAAATCACATTGATTCTTCAGTGAGCAACCTCTCTCACTCACATTAAAATTATCCATAAAACCATACATTCAGTGGTTTAGCACATTTGAAAAACATAAACTCAACCCATTTTGTAAGCTGCTGCAGCAGGGTGGGTTTAACAAAATCTCACAACAGGGCATTTACAGTTAGCAGGTCCAACTGGAGATTAAAAAAGACATTCCCAATTCAGGCAGCTTCCACTAGAAAACCCTCTCCTGGAATACAAGACAGTTTATTACATAAACATATGCAAGTAGCACTTCCACCCTCAAGAAAAGCACAAAAGAGAAGAGGTGAAACTGAAGCTAAAGATGTGAAAGAAATTCTGAGAGGTGAATGGTCAGGAGTTTGTTAGCTAAGACTACAGCAGATCAGAGTCATAGCACTTCAAATCACTTCTGATGACTGCAGTAACGAAGAAGTTTGTTAGAAAGATAGAAACGTTAAAGTTTTACTAACAAGTATTGGCTAGATTTCCTAAAATCCACATAGTAAAGGAGTATGTAAATGTGATCCATACATTCCTCACAAGCAGAAAGGAAAGCAACTCCAAGTGAAGTTTACCAAACATAGGAGATAAAGTCTTCTTACTCCAGAATGCAAACTTTCTGAAGCATCCAACGTATACAACTGGACCATAAACACAGATACTGCAAGTCTACTAGAGAGCAACGCCAAGATGTAGACGAGACAACTCCAAAGGTAAACGTTACAAGATGTTCATTAACTCAACGCAAAGTGCCTGGTATTCTAAATAAAATTTCTCTCTCTGGAGAAACCATTTCAATTTTACAAATAGGCATCTATCCCTTAAAGTTTTAGAACAGTAAATCATCCAGGCCCGGAACTCATTGTTAACATGCCAAAACCACCACCTACTTTGTTTTCCCAATTCAAAAGTACAAGCACATATTATAAGACTAACGAGTGAAACTTCATTTTCTGCTATATTAATTAAGCCTGTTCATTTGTGTACACTTGTGTTACCAATGCTTTTACAGTATCTGTACAACAATACTAGTCTAGTGCAAAGCAGCATCTGCTGCCACTTATCAAGTACTGAATTTGCAAGTCCTCCTTAAGCTTTATTTTTAAATGTTTTGTACATTTGTCAGTGCCAAAATCACGCTCCTTCTAGCCACAGTATAACATGTGCATGTCTAAAGGAACCAAATTAATCTCACATCCAGAATTCCTGATAGATGGTACAGCAGAGATTAGCCTTACTTTTTAATCATCTCCTCCACTTAATCTAAACTATCCATTCCTCATGTTAAATGTATTTCAAATTGCCCTTCAGTACCCCAACTGTCAATGAAGTACAGTTTAATCTTTAAAGGGAAAGATGAGGTCTGACAGCCAGAGGATGTTTTGTTATGGTCTTGCTGATGTTTTATCCTGCCGATAACATCACTTAAATCAAGACAGCATAAGATCCGTATCTCAAGACTACTATGACACTTATGGTTTTAAACGTGTTCAAGGCACTTAGATAAAATGTGCTATCTGGACAGATAGCTGACTTAGTGGTCAAACTCAGAAAATTACAGCAAAGTATAGGTCAGGAAGGAGCCAGGATAATCAGCTGGTCCAGCCTTCTGGTGAAAGCAGGGCCTTGGCTTACGGTCCTGTCAAGCCAAGTTGTGAATTCCAGAGCTACCTCGAAGGAAAATAACTGAGCAGAACTACCACCCTCTTACGATAAAAGAAAGGCAGCACTCCTCTGACAAGAAAGACATCCAAAGGCTTTGTTCAGGATCAGCATTTCCCACAGTGCTAGATACTGCCTTAAAAACACACTTGGTAACGATACTGTAAACTTAAACAAGTAACTGAACTAATTAAGCCAAATCTTCTGCTGATTTGCGTCTGGATTTGTTGCTAACCGGTAGGATGTGAAAGGTCAGTGACACTTTCCACAGTGCTGACAGGCCAGTAACATCTTTTCTGTATGGACTATACAGTATCTAGAAAGATGGCACTGAAGATCCAATAAATGCACTCTTTCCCTTGTACAAGGGCCATTTATTTAGAACCTGCAGGAAGTGGCAATCTTTAGAATTACTGAATCATAGAATCAACTAGGTTGGAAAAGAACTTTAAGATCATGAAGCCCAACCATTACTCCAGGACCTGCAAGAACTGTCAAGGAGACTGTGATCAGACAAGCCTCAGTTCTTCAGGAAGTGAGCCAAAAGCCCAGAAACATGAAACTGTCCTCCTCTGAACAACTGTATTTGCTCTGAACTATGATCAGTCAAATTTGGTTTGTTCATCCCTCCTCTTCCTTTACAATCCTTCCATTCAAAGTTTTGCTTTTTCTTTCTCTAATTCTCAAATCAACATTTACAGCATATTTCCGCCATTCTAGTCCTGGTGTTCTTCCTCCAGGCATAAAGCCACCGGACTTGAACAGTCTTTCCTGGATCTTGCAAGTTCCTTTACACTAACTTTTGTCATTCTTCTTTAACAAATCTGCAGCTCCTATAAACTGTATCAAACCCATACATCATTCTTTCTTCCATGTCTTACTGTTCTTGCCTTTTAAAATCTGAGATACTTTACAAAGGAGACCTATCATTTGTCCTGCTATATGAGATATGATATGTTAAGAATTTTGCATGAATAAACAGCAATCTTTCCTCACATGAAGAACACTTGCTCAACAGCAGGAATGTACACATGCTGCAAAGGCTCAGAAGATCGAGTAAATAGAACAATTGCAGAAATCTGGTGATTCATCTTAAACTTATAAATCTACAAGTAATGGTTTATCTTTGAGCAGAGCACTCCTGAAAGGTGGATCTTTCAAAAGAGATTGCTTCCCAATCTATAAAGAAATAAGAAAGACAGAATGGTCACTGGTAAGTATGACAGGTTACTGTAAACAAAATAAAACATCCTTGGAACACACAGATGCAACATTAAATACATGTTAGCCTGAGCCTTTGAAGAGAATTGTGCTGCCTAAAAAGGTGGTTTTACAGTTGTGCAATTCAAAGTAGAATAAAAATTGACTTTTCACTAAGTTCAATGTGATTGTTAGAAAACACAAAACCTTCCATCTGGAAT
The DNA here is from genome assembly GCA_036873685.1 of Agapornis canus. Classification (NCBI taxonomy): domain Eukaryota; kingdom Metazoa; phylum Chordata; class Aves; order Psittaciformes; family Psittacidae; genus Agapornis; species Agapornis canus. The sequence continues at coordinate 11,529 of JBAFWW010010584.1, read as the reverse complement.
CTGCAGAAGCAAAGCTGTAACATAAACTTCAGCAGCAGTAGAAAGCAAGGGCTTTCCAACAGTTTTGTTCCCTCCTGGGAAGAAAGGCTGTGTAATGAGTTAAACTAGACATTATAAGCATGAACAAAATCTGGGTCTTTCAGCTTTAGAAAACACCCACTCCAAAAATGGCATTTTGCTACAAACACGATGGTGAAACCTGCTCTCTCGCATTTCCTCTGGTTCCTCAGCCACACTGCAAGGGCAATAGTCTCAGCTGCTGGGTGGCTAATAAGCCTGGGGACTGGGGGGATAAACAAAAACCCCACAAAGGGCAAGAAGAGATGATACACAGCACAAGGTAAAAAAGGACAAAAGGAAGAACAAACACATAGGACAATGAAAGAAACTTTAAAAAGACAAAATACACCACACACATGAGCTGGGAGGAAGGTAAACAGGTTAAATAAAAATAGATTCAAGGCAAAGACAGAAGGGAATTGAAGACTTTAAATGCTAATGAGAAGAAATGATCCAAAAAGGAAAAAAATCTGGTAATGAGACATTCAAAAACCTGATGATGAAAAAAATAAGAGAGAGAATAATCAGGGCTGAAAGTAAGAACAGTATCAACCAAACAAAACAGTCAGTTAATTGTAATGCCATGGGAGAAAAAGCAATCTGTATTTCTAATTGCTCCTTGTAACCAAAGGCATTATAAAGACAAAAGTGATTGAGTTCTTGATTCCAAGGAACCAATGAAGATAAAAACCAAAAGGACATCAATATAAATTAGCCAAAGGAAGAAACAAAACAAAAATACTCTTGGTTCAGGGCTTCTGAATCCCAAAACTTACTTTTAAAGAACCTGGTAATTTGTGTCACTTTCCCACACTAACCTCACATTTCCACATAGTAACTTCAGAAGTCAGCTCCCAGTAACACTCTTAATTCCACAGACACTGTGTAGGTGGGACCTGTCTGAATGGCAGCCGTAACAAAGCACAGAAAACCTGGACTCTAAAGGTACCAAGTGTCAAATTTTAGTCCCACTACCCTAATACTGTGGTAGCCTATGCTGTAGCCCACCATCAATAATGCTTTAACATTGCCATTCCTACCTTCTTGTCTTACCAGTTACTTAACTTCAGTTAACAACCCTTTAAAAAGATACAGCATTTCATGTTGGAGGGCAGCAGGCTTCCCCAGTATGAGATGCTGCACATCTGACAGCTATTTCCATCTTATCTCTCAGCTTTTATGTTTTTGTGAACTGGCTTCAGGCAGCACATGTTTAATTAAGAACACAATCTTCCTGCACACAGGACAGACAATATTTCTCCTAGCTGGCCATATTACACCTATCACAAGGTGTACACCTTTTAAACACGCCAATATTTGACATTTCTTTACAAGCTGTATGCTTGGAAGTCCTCATCATGAAAGACAATGGAAATGGACTGTTTTCAGATGCTTTCTTGAATACAAAACATGAATTTGCAACTCAGGAAGAAGAAGAAATCTGGGTACTCTTCACTGTATGCCTTTTTTTCCATAAGAAATAAAAAGAAACTGCATGATGGTTTCAATCCCTCCTTCTTTATGCCCCTAAACTGGTTCAGAAGCAAACAGGGATACACACATACCCAGACTCAAAGAATTACCACACCCCACAAAACATACTGCAATACACATTTGTGCCCCTAGAGATTCTGTGCTCAAGTACCCTTTGGCTTTTCGTAGTTAAGCACTAGTATTCAAAGGCATCTTCTTACAAGCACACTCTAATGCCAATGACAGCCTCCTTATCCTTCTAGCTGCAGTACATACCTTCCCTTAATGCAGTCTTCTTCCGAGTTTTAGTGGAGATAACATTTCTCAAGTAGTAATTGAGAAGGCCCTTCACTCAGCATGGTCCTTGTTGCTTTTATGTGCCTTTTTCATGTCACTTCCACTTATCAAGCATGCATACTGGAATACGTGTTAATACAGATACCAAGTCAAACTGCATTCAGCTGTTAAGAATTCCTGAATCTGTAACTCATATTAACAAGACCATCCCATTGACTGGATAAAGCATAAAAGCAATACAAAACCACAGGTAACTCATCCTATTGATATTCAGACTCCAAGTCCAACAACCCAGACCTACCTTTTGCCTTTTGCATGCCACTCGTAAGAAGCCTTCAAGTAGAACCTGCACTCCCCCTCATGGTGGTTGCTTTCACGACAACTCACTCAGGTTTAAGAACCTCCACTGGTTTCAGATTTCCATTCTGCCCTTTGCTATCCCCATCTGCTGTTGCCATTCAAACACCCTTACCAAAACCGAGGTCTAAAAGGAAAAGGGTGGGTTGTTGTCATTAACATAACCCAGATGGCCACTCATGTTCCTTCCTCAAAATCCACTAAACTACATCAGCCACTTCGTTCAGCCATAGGAAGGTCACACTAAATTCTTTTGATCATTCCTATTAAATGCATCTGTTAAAACAACTGTTTTAGAGAAAGATGATCCTTCATGTAAGCTCCATTTTCTGCATAACTTTCATTAGCTTGCCAGGCTTTAAGCAGTTTGTTTGTTGTTGTTGTCCCTGAAACCCAGCAACATACGTGTGTATTTTTTCTTCAGAATTTCAATTTGGAGTAAACCCATCCTTTATCAATAATAACATTCAGCAGCTCTTCCTTTCCATTATATTCCTCAACACAGGCAAACATTAGCAGTGTTTCATTTACTCAGGAGTAAATAGATGAAAACAAACAGAAGAACCCCTCATTATTCTATTTTCAAGCCTCTTGTACCTTTATACAATGCTTTTTAAATCAATTGCTTATGGTGGATATAATTTGCAATTTCTGGTGTTAGAGGCTGAAAAGAGCCCAGTAATGAAGATCAGATTACATTCCCAGTGAAGTACACAACACTTACACAGATTCCATTGTTCTGGAGGAAATGTGAAGGTACAGGTATTATTAGTGCATTAATATTTGCTAAGAACCTCTGGTGAAGGGATTATCATTATCTACTTCAGTAATGTCGTATTTTCTTACTACACAGGAAATGAAGAAAGGACAATAAAAGAATATGCATAATAGTAACCTGTAATGCTCTTTGCAATCACTGTGTACAGACAGGTAACCTCAGTTACCTGTTAACACTACTGCTACAAGGTCATCTACTAAACCTGAAACCATCCCTTTTAGTTTCTAAAAGGACATAAAGATTTTCCTTTGAAAAAAGTCTCCAAGACTCATAAAAATATCAGTAGAGTAATAAATGCCACGAGCATGTGTGCTACTGTGTCAATAAAACAAAACACCCCACAGAAGACACGCTCATCAGAGCTACAGGGCTGATACTAGTACAATCTTCCACAGCTGATTCTTGCAAAAGCTGCTGTGAAGTGTCTGAACCTTATTTGGAATTGGGCACAAAAGCCACTTTTGGCTATATTTCCTGTCAAAAATACAAGTAAGAAAGGGAGAAGAGTTACTTGAAAAAATCTGAAAAAAGAGGATAAAGCACCAGCAGCAAAGGACCCATTTTGTAGCTGTTACAATCACTAAACAAAGATAGGTTTGACTTGATTTCAATTGCTATGACTTACTGACATTCGTATCTCCTTTGAAATCTTAACGATTACAGCAAATCCTTAAGAGGGAACCTTTTCTTCATCAATACCTGAATTCTGAAACAGCCTTTATGAACAATTAACTCTCAAACTTGCTCTGTAGATGAAAGAGATCACACACTACACTAGGCAACTAACAGATACAATGCTTAAGATGAAATTACTCACTTCATAACATACTGTTAACTACACACACACAAAAGTGTCTTGAAGATTTCAGTATAAAGCTGTCCCTCAGAGAATCTATTTTTTTTTACTGGAGGACAGAAGTAACAGAACACTCCTTTACAAAGAATGGTTAAGACCAACAATTGTAGGGTTAAAACCATATTTTTCCCTTATGAACAATAACCTAAAAGATAACATGGCATCACAGCAATTATCATTCAAGCAACTAGTGTGTGTGTATATATATATATATATATATATATATATACACACATATATATTCTCACCAACTGTATGAGTGTCTTGATGACCTTCCCCCTTCAAGGCTGTCATTTTTTTATGAGCATCAACCCACCATGGTTTGTACTTCAGAACATGCTGAACAGCTTCATCTTCAAAAAAATCAGCACTAGGGAGGGGAAAAAAGAAGAAAGAAAACAAACACCAAAAGCAGTCATATGCCATTTCAATTTATAGTGTATGTGGGCATATTTTAATGCATACCTAGAATACACCTGGCTTGGCTGCAGGCTATTTTCCATACATTAGAAATATTTTCTGACATAGAAGCAGAAAATAATCATTACTAAAAGCATAAACAATATTCTTATAATATCCTTTCCTTACTTCCTTCACCATTCCTGAGCCACCCAGAAACCTGGGAAATAGATGAGCTTGCAGCATGACATGAAGGTGAACAAACCTGACTTGTTCTGGGTATTAAAGGAAGACATTCTAAAGAGAAGAATTCTCAGACAATGTCACTGGCAGCAGACTGCATTTTATTGTGAAGCAGTCCCACTTTGGGTACTTTTGCATATACTTTGGGGAAGGGTATGCAGCTGAAGGGCAAAGATACAGTAGGGATGGGGACGGACTTCTAGGAAAACAAGGGCCTGCCTAATGTAGCAAGGTGGAAAAAGAAGATTTGTACATGAATTCTGGAAGAGAGATTTACCTCCACCTCAGCATGAAGCCACCATGGTAAAAATCTCAATATAGTGATTCTGGGAGGATTTATACCAAGTGATTCAAGTTTTAAGCCTCCTCTTATTTTTTTTCCCTAATACCTTCCTAATCACCACACAAAACCTGTCCAGTCTACCAAACTCAGACACAATTTGCTTTACTCTCACACTGACAGTTTTTTGCTGCCTGCCTTCAGCATCTTTATAAACTAAAAGAGAACAGCAAGCATGCATTTTCCTGAAAGGCAACAGAACACTTGCTTGACAGTTTCTCCCCTATCTGTCCTCATCAGGATACACAAGAAAACACTTTTTGTTGAAGAAGGATTGGTATCATCTGAAGCAACCAAAACACAGCCGTTAAACTGAATGTTTGTAGCTCATCTAGCAAGCCAAAACACAGGGTTTAAGATAGGAGCTTACAATTACTGTCAGTTGCATCACATTATAGGTTAGGAACTACTTCAGTTTTAAGTGAAATGTTCTTGCAAGTGATGGTTCAAGAAGGCTTTTCTAATTTCTATGTGCTACAGAAACACATACAGCTGCCTCCGAAACACCTGATGGGAAAAACACCAAGCTTGCAAAGATAACTTCTGAAACAACTCAAAGTGTGTTAAGCCCCCCTCTCACAAACAAAACGCAAGTACTAATTCTCCCTCCCACGGACTATGCTCTTTTTCCACTGAATCGATCTTGCAGGAGTCACAGTATATTAACAGAGCTCATGGCTTCACTTTAGTTTACTTATCTGGAAGCTTCTGAACCTAACTTTACCCAAAATATTTAAACTTGAAAGGCATGAAGACTCACTTCCACCTTCATGTTCATGGGATGAAGCAGAAAAAAACCACAAAGTCTTGGTTTGGAACTTTTTGTCATTCTGCTGTAAAGCTATAATTTCCAAAAGTAATCTTAAACTCAATCATTTTTGAAAAGAAAAAGTGAATATTTCAATTGAGGAACTTCTACTTGACTAGGTGAAATAAATCAATACTCACAGGTAATGATCGGGCTCAAACTTGGCAGCCTCAGCTGCCAGGCGTTTCCTCCTACGCTCATCTAGAGGAGTTTGGTCTGGATCCTTAATGTCAATAACATCACTGAGTTCATCCTGCAAATGCAACAAAAATTATAGGACCAGGCCACAGGTATCACATACACGATTTATTCAGTAAGAGTTCAGGAAGAATGCTTACCAGCATTACTACACTGAAATCCCTAAATGCCCTTCAATCTCCCTTTCAAATCTTCCAAATTCATGCTCCATTGTGCAAATAAAACATCAAAATTCCAAAGAAATTCAATCACTTGAAGCTCCTTAGAATTTAGGCTATTATGAAGTCTATTCAGGTTGTTTTATCATAAGGCAGCGGGTTATTCTGCATTATGATAAAATCTGCAATGTTTAACAAAAGTACACAACCACAGAGACACGATAAAACTCATAGATACTGGTTTTGTGACTTTTGAGATTACTCTCACAGTCTGAAGTGGCCATACATTAGTTAATGGGCAACTGCAATAACATTTAGGCATCATTAAGTAGTGGCACATTAAAGCTGATAGAAAATGTACTTCTTCACAAATTTCACTGTAATAGACTAGTGTATACAACCTAATAGCATGTAAAGACATTCTCCATAAGCAGCAATCCTTCTGCTCCAAACTCTGACAATTCTACAACTCACACAGTGAGTTACATAATTATGCTGCTTTAAGGAGCTACAACTTAAATTGCTTAACACGTAAAGAGCAAAGTCACTGCACTTCAAAGCTCCCATCTTAACAATTAATCTGCAAAAGCGAATTGCAATGCATCAGCATAACCCTCGTAAATCCCACAGACAGCAGGTGGACAGACAGCCTGAAGAGTGCACACTCCAAAAGTTACTGCCTGGTAAGAAGAGTCTGAAATAAAAAGCACAGTGAGAAAATCACCACGAATTTCACAATGATAAAAAATTTACTGCAACAACCATACAGATTAGCCAGCTTTCATTTGGTTGTTGGTTTTGGTTTGGTTTTGATTTCTCTTTAACTTAAAAAGTAATTAAAATTCATGGCGTCCAAAATACACTGTACACTAATGTTAAAAGAGTTTGAAGTCAGAACAGAAGACAGTACCAAATATAATGCAAAAGTGTTAAAGCAGACTGTTAACAGTCTGCAGACTGTTTGCAGCTTGTCAGAACTCTTCACCTGGCACGTGGCCTACTTCATAAAGGCCTTTTCCCATGCCTTCACAGGCCAGCTGAGCCATGCTGGTGACAGCAGCACACTTCCAGAGCCTGATTTTACCAAGGGCCCTATTCAGCCCTTTTCTCCAGTGCTGAAATTACTGCAGAGACAGATCAGCCTCTTGACTCTGCTATAAAATTTACTCAATCTTGACCACCCCCTACTTCCACAGGAACAAGGATTTGTCTGTACATGCAGAAGCAGAGTATTCCCAGTAACGGAATGGGATAATGGAAAACAGTTACTTAATGATTCCCTCCTGTCCAAAGAACAAGCCTGGAAGACAGCCCAATACCCAGTATTTTTATGATAGCAAAAGGCAAAAATGCATCTACCTGCAGCCGCTGGAACACCCCTGACCGCAAGTTCCCAAAGCCATAACAGTTCTGCAGTGGTAGACCACTTTCCGCACTTTCTTTGTAAGGGGTCTGCTCTATTTCCCAGTCAAATTCTTCTTCCTCCTCCTCAGACAACTCAGCAGAGGCAGCTATATGTATAGCATGGTCAGAGGAGGAAAATTACTACACAGAAAATACCTATGTTTTAGTAGAAAGTCAAACACTGGTAATACAATAAGCCTTCTTCATTTTACTGCACCTTCTAAGAAATCTTATACAACACTGGGTCACACAGGCAGATGCTAATATCTATGATCCATAGGCTCTGCTCCAAATTCTCCAACTTTCAAAAATGAAAACCAGGAACACTAAAGTTTGTAACTATATGATCTCGAAGACTGAAATAATTGTTGCCCTGATTTCAGTAAGATCAAAACTTGATGCTGAGACAACACTAACCAGAAGCAAAGCCATGTTATCAACAACTGAAAAAAAGCATAAGAAAATTAACCACAAATAAACATTCTTGTCTGTTAAATACTGATGTTAAAGTCGTCCACTAGAACCTTGACTAGCCTCTACCATTTGAGCTACAGGTCCAGTTGTGCTAGCATGTAGAAAGCAGAAGACTCAACTGTGCATGGTGGATACAGCCACTAGAGGGGTACAACGATCTACAGAGGATGAGCATAAGCTAAGTGCATGTCAGAAAAATGTAAACATAACTAAGATGACATGTGCATCACCTACAATACTTTAGTTTCTGTATTTACCCATGCTTGCAGATCCATTCACAGCCTTCTTGTACCTTGGACAAGGCACTAACAGAAATACTATGGTTTCCTACATGTATTGCTATGTAGTTCTATAACTATTTCATTACGTACATGTAGAAATAGGATTGTTTTGTCATACCTATTTCTTCTACTAAAGGTTTTGCTGATCTTGATTTCTTTGGTGCTAAAAGAGATGTCAGCATGTCCAGTCCCTCAAAATACTGGCCAGGAATCTCCTTAGGTAACTGAATTGTAAAAGTTCCTTAAAGGAAAGTCAGAATATAGTTACTGCATGAAAACATCCAAAACAAACAAAACCATGCATTTTCTTCTAATGAAAGACTCATAGAAACCAGGACATACCCATTTTATTATGCATCAATTTCTGTGCATGTTTTTAACCTTTGTTCACAAGTTTCACAAAACCCAGGTACTTTAATGATAGAATATGAAAGAGAACATTTAACAAGTTGTGGTCTTTTGACTCACTTTTATACAAACACAAACCAAAAAAATACAAGCTTCATTTTATTTTTACTCCTTCTACCATCAATCAAGCAATCAACAGATCATAGGAAACTATATTCAGCAATCTACTGTCCTAGTCTAGCATGTAATAAAGACTTTGCAAGCAGCAAATTGCAGGTTTTATTGCTAGGTTTCACCAACTTTCACCTAACTCCAGAAGGTGTGTGTTTTATTCCAGAAATACCCTCCGCCTTGAAGTGTGGAGAAAGGCTAATGCCTTCTGTCTCAAAACATAGCCAAGGGACTGCCTCAGGATTATCTCATCAGCCCTACCTGACTCCTTCGCAGATTTACTAGACTAATAACCTTAGTACAGTAACATGTCTGCCACCGCAGGGCTTGAAGAGGATGTGTACACAACTATTTCATTATTAAGACAGTTCTGGACACATGCTTTGAGCTTAAGGATGGCCTGAGTACACATAAGAAAGGATGAAGATAAATCTCATTCAGGTTAAGTAACATAGGAGAAACTTTACCTTTATTTACACTATTGTGTATTTCACTAAAGTACTACGTAATTCCAATGCAAAGCATAAATTATTGGAGAGTTAGTAGCATTTTTATTGACATATATAGTAATAACACTGATGAATACCTTTGTCTGCATTGTAAGATGCTTTTTCTCTGCCATCTTCTACGATTCTTCCAGGAAGAGTCAACCTACAAGCAAAAATGAGATGCCTCATTGAATGCCTCACTAATTCTACAACTTAATGTCTCAGCCTATAAAAATGTAAGGCATATTCCAAAAGTAGCATGAAGGACATATTTATATGTCCTTCAACAGTAATGGAAGTAATGCACTTAAATCCCCATTTACTTCAAAATCCATTTCCCTAAATATTGGCACAAGAAATCAGCATCTGAGATGAGATTTGTGACTCCTGGCTCCTGGCCCAGGTGAGGTTACAACCATCACAGAGATGACACCCTTTGTATTATATGCAGCACTTGGAAGATACTACAGTTTAAAAACTATAAGCTAACCCACAGTGACAGGATGTGAGAACTCTCAAGAGCTCCTGTATCACTTATTCAGAACAACTAAGTCACTCATTCTACCAGTCCACTAAAATGCCTTCTGGTCTCCTAATGTTTAAAGTGGAAGCACACCCAAGAATACAGGATATAGAAAATAAGAAAGGTTAATAGCTCGTCATGCCAAAGGGTCTCTTAACACTCTCACACTGAGATTGCCTATTCTTTGTTTTCTACAGAATAGTGGGGACTCTTCTATCTAGAGAAAAGATGCAGCTGGTAGCTCACTTCCTCCTGCCTCCACTCACACAGCTTTTCTCTTATGTTATTAAGAGTGCATCAAAATCCATTCTTCATCAAATATACCGTGTCTTGCTCTCAACAGGCAAAATGCACATTTGTTCTACACATCCAGAATTGTCTTCCCATTTTATAATTAATCATAGAATTACAGAACAGTTTGGGTTGCAAAGGACCTTAAGATCACCCAGTTCCAACCCCCTGACATGGGCAGAGACGTCTCACACTAGACTATGTCGCCCAAGGCTCTGTCCAGCCTTGCCTTGAACACTGCCAGGGATGGAGTATTTATCACTTCTTTGGGCAACCAGTTCCAGTGCCTCACCGCCCTCACAGTAAAGAACTTCTATTCTTTAACACTCATCATCATCATAATCTTTCCATATTTAATCTATTAAGCTACTGATCTTTAATAATAATCTATTGTAAAATAAATTTAGAAAAGCATTCCTTTAAACTCCCTTTAATGTAATTTAATGCCTAACAGTGAAGTGGCCAGATCCATAAAAACAATCCTTTGCATGAAATGGACTGTCTGTAGTTGACAGCGTAGGAATGTTCTAAAGTGACCAAAATGAAGTTCATTCTCTACTAACTATATTTATTTCATCAAGTTCAATGTTTGTTTAAATCCTTCCACTACTTGCCTGAGGAAGTATGGCTTCGCGTAAAACTTAAAATCCTCCCCTTCAAAATACACATCAAACTCTGAAGCTCTGGCATAAGGCACTTTGATTACTATGGTAAGAAAGTCAGGATCCTGGGTCAGTTCGAAAGCTGGGGTTATCATGGTGAATCCAGCAGGAAAAGCCGTGTGGCCCTACCAAAACAGAAAAAAAAAGATACGATTATTGTAGTTTGAACTTATCAGAGCAAACAGTATCTCTTCAGAATTCCCTAAGAGGAACATTTCAGATTCTAACAAAAGTATCTTCCATGTGCTGAAGAACAAATCACAACAGCAGGAACAAAACAAAAGCTATCAAGAATGTGAAGGTACCACCTCTGTGCTTCTTAAGAAACAACCGAATGTAAAGGCATGGAAACACCTGGAGCACAAGAAAGCATCTATTACACTCTATTCAAAACCCACCAAAATCAGTCCTGGAACTTGTCAGCTGTTTGTAGCTGTGGTTTATAACTATGTTTAGATCTTTACAATTCATTAGTGAACTGATCACAAATCTCTATTAGAAAATATTGAAAATGGTAATACTTCCAAAAAATTAGGGCTGTATTTCATAATGCATACACGGATCAACCAGAACACAAGCAAAAGATCAAGTACACCCCAAACAGATTATACGGGTACACGCACTAAGCATATTGATATATTCAATGCATAATGGGATAGCACACACACAGTAACTCAAAGATGCTCCTTTGCAGCACGTTTATGACACAAGAGCTTAAACATGAGCAGCTGACACACTCATGATGTCCACTGTGGGCATGCTAACTATTCTGATCAGTTTGCAGGGGTTTCATAAATCTGAAGAAGCATACTAAAAAACTCACATGCCTTCCTGTCCTGGGTTCAGCAGCAGCAGTCATTTTTATTTCTTCTCAGTAGCTGGTGCAGTGCTGTGTTTTTGACTTTCAGCCTGGGAACAGC
>JBAFWW010010580.1:0-19612 GCA_036873685.1 Agapornis canus | reverse complement strand
TTTTTTCAGAGCTAGTAAGAAATATTTTTCTTAAGGAAAAAAAAAAAAAAAGCAAACAAAAAACCCCCCTATTTTTAAGTCAGATAACTAAACTAACATTGTGGATGTTGTCAAAACTAACATTTGTGGATCTTTTTAAAGCCAAAATCTATCTCTTTTGAGACTTGGGTTTTTTATTGTTTGTTTGCCTGACGGTGTTTTGTTTTGTTTTTTTTTTGTTTGTTTGTTTTTTTGGTTTGTTTGTTTTTAATGAGATTTATAGGAAATAAGTATCTTTGAGCTGGTTACCTTCCTTTCAGCTTAAATTAAACCTGGTCAGTTGGTTCATGTGTTGTTAGGAGGACTAAAGATAGAAATCTATAAGAAAATGTATTAATAACAATGAAAATGGCAGAAGAACAAAGTAAAAATGTACAGCAGTAGTCAAAATGGTTTTATAGTAGCAACCTATTATTTTTAATTATTTCTTGTTTTGTTTGTTTTGCTGGTTTTTTTTTTCTTTTCCCTCATAATAAATTGTTACCCAATAGAATATCAAGCAGAGCTAATATCTATTAGATATTCATATCTATTACATTATATTTAGGTAGAAGATAAGATTTATATTTGTATGTCTTGTATAGGGAAACAGTTGAGAAAAGTACAGTTTATGTAACATGAAATGTTTAATATGATGCCATTCAAGGTAAAAGGAGTTATTGCAGATATGAAGACTGGGAGAAAAAAAATAAAATGCATAGCAGCAAATGATGAAAAAGCTCGAACCATTAAAGTTGACTACTTTTTATTAATTGAAAAAAAAAGATGTTAAGGTATTTCCACAACATAAACAACCACATAAAACGATAAATAGACACAGTATGAAATGAGAATTCCTTTTTTCCCCCTGTACTTCATATACAAATGAGTTGATAGTTTTCATTTACATGTTTTCAGATAATGTCAGTCAGGAAACACACTACCAAATATATACTATACAAATGAGAATCTGGAATGACTGGCTTGATTTCATTGCTGATTAATTATTGATTAAACTTATATATGATTATAAATAATATTTACTGTCTAAAATTGAGGTATATTTTTGGTTTTTAACATGTGTGCAGTCACTGGGAAAACATAATGAACACATGGATATGTGTATTACATAAATCAGCCAGTTTGAGGTTTATGATTTCAGATATTGCCCAATTGAATAACTCTGATAAAATCAACAAAATGAAGACACTTTTAAGGGATATCACTGGCCTCCAGCTGGACACACAGCCATTGACCAAAACTCTTTGTGTGCGGCCATCCAACCAGTTCTTTATTCACCGAGTGGTCCACGTATCAAATTGATGTCTCCCCAATTTTGAAACATGAATGCTGTGTGGGACAGTGTCGAATGCTTTGCACAAGTCCAGGCAGATGATGTCAACTGCTCTACCCCTGTCCACCAGTTCCGTATATTGACACATCTGTGATTAAAAGCTTTCCTCACAGGAAACAAAAGTACCTACACCAAACAATTGTAATTTATGATAATGAATACCTGTCCTCTCTGAAGCAAATAATTAGACCAACTTTTCCTTCTCTAATTGCTTCAAAGATTAAATTCTTATACTTGTTGGAGTTAGAAAACCTCAAAAACATTTGGCATGTAGAAGATATTTAAAACTTAAGAGAATAAAAGCAGAAGGCAAATTCCTGACTTAGCTGCATGGAGGGTGTTAGTCATGAAGCCTTCCCTAAGAAAGTATCAACCCTAAAGGAATATTGCCAGCCAGATGTCACATATCTCTGATAAAAGAATTGTTCATTTACATGGTAACATCAAAATTTAAAGAAAAAAAAAATACCAACCATTTTTGTACACAATACTCATTAATAACTTTGATTAAAATTGATTTCTATTTAAGTTGTTTAAATTAGATAGCTCTTCTTTGATCATGAGTGCTCATTTCCAGAGTGCAGACTGATCATTGCAGTCTTGGTGCTCTAATTAAAGATAATGACCTGAATTAGCATTCAACTACTTACTATGTTTGTCACATCCTAAGTAAAAATGTATCATTTCTCAAACTACTCTGATCTCTCTCCCCTAGAGCCTGGAATTTTTGCAGATTAAAGGGCAACAGATCAAGTTGAGATTATTCCTCCTTAAAGACTACAACACTTGTATGAAAAGTACTGGCAATGGCAAACAGGAACATTTGTTTTCAAAGCCTGAAGTATAAAAACACAAGGACTTCCACAGTAGCACCAAATGAGTTTAAGGACCACCTGTTGCAAACACATGCAATTATGGTAATCAGTTTTCTTGGAAAGCTGCTTCAGCCATCTGGAACTTGGTTATTGCTTTCCACGAGGTTTGCATCACCTAATCCTGAGTGGTTAACAGACACCAGAAAAGATAGCACCTTGTGCTCCTTGGTATTTAGTTACTCAGTAGAGTGACACCCAGACTCAGAAGAAAAATGAAAATGTGCAATAGTGGTAATGATGCAGTAAAGACCCCTCTCAAGGGTCTCAGCAAACATTGTAACCATGGCAGAAGACCTAAGTGCAAGTACTGATAGCCACAGAATGGGACTTCTTTCTTAAAACATCAGATTTTGAGTTACTTGACATCAAATAATTTTCAGTTAATGTAGTAATTATGAACCTAAAAAAAAAAAAAAATAAAAAAATCAGAAGCCAACTGCACTTTCCACAGAAACAAAACATATATGCTAGAATATTTCTTAAGGATTCTCATGATGGATTTCTGAATCTGTCCTATAGAAAAAGGCAGGGAGACTAATATGCATCTGCAACTGATTAGTGAGTACTCATAACCATCTTGGCAGAACAATATCTGGAGTTCCCGATGTCAGCACTTGTGCTATAACTGCTGGATAACAGACTCCTTCATCAGCCTCATGTTAGTATGTGATGAAAGTAAAAATTTCACAAAAAAATTATAAAATTAAAATAGTTCTTGAGTTTCAAATCTGAAAACAGAGGCGATATTTCTCTTGCTAATAGATCATGAAGAAGAAAGATGGAGGAATGTACTTACACCTGACATTGAACCACTTTCTCAGGTAATAGATATTCTTTAATTCTATGAGCTAAAGAAAAGAATTTTGGGTTTAGCAGGAAGGCCAGAAGAGTACTAAGGACTTGTTCCCCGTAGTAAGAGTGAAGGAATGATTGTCATGGTGTGAAAAAACTTGCTTTTGGTTTTCACTGAGAATGAACATGGTAAAAAAATGCCCTGTAGCCAATATCTAATCAATTAATTAGAAAAAAAATAAAGGTATATATTATTTGTTGTAAAAAGCCTCATCATAAGCAATGAATCAACAGCTTTTTATTTTAATAACCATCACCATAAGATTCTTCTCCTGTTAAGAATTTCTCAGAAAAAAAGGATTTAAAGTATTTATGTTTTTTAGCTGTATTTGAAACAAGGAGTAAATGCTGTAGTAAATACTGTCATATGCATTATAGCCTTAATATAACTGAAAATAAATACAAAATTGTGAGATGATAGTGCTGATAGTACTGATAGTATTATCAGTACTATCCATACCGAAGATTGAAGAAGTGTCCAGATACTGAGCCATTAGTTCAACAGGGTAAAGCTGAGTATACATTGTCCATGAACTCCAGAAAGTTTTGGGGTGTGTGAGGGTAAATTGTATTTAACCTCTTCTATAAACAGCAGAACAGTAGTCATAACTCCACACATAGCATGTTCATTCAAATATCCAGGAAAAAATCTCATAAAGGAAATATATTTGATTTAGAATCAAGAAGTGTAGAACGCAGAATGTTATAGCCTGTAAATAAGCAGCTAAGCTCTGCCCCAGTTCCAGTTCTACTCCAGTTCTACAAAACTGAATGTTACAGCACACAATGTGAATCTTGTCAGAATTTAGCTTTGTAGAACTAGGAGCAGGAGGATTATAGACACCTTACAGCTATCTTTTGCCTCTAACACTGGAAAGGACTAACTGTAGCAGGCATTCCTGATAGAAAATCCTTTCTATTATATTAGAAATATTCCATCACAATAAATTAATGTCAATTTTGCCAATCAAATTGTCAAACTCTCTTTGGTTGGTCATTGCATTAGCAATTATACATCATCTCTCATTAGCATTAGATACGAAAGCTACTGATGTAGCAAGACTTTAAAAATGTATTAGCATAAATGGAATTTTAGTATGCTCTTATGAAAGCTTGGCAATTCAATGCAGTTGGGTTATCCAGAATAAATTTGGCAGGGAATATCTGAATTTTCCCAGCACTTGGTCTATGCAGAAATTCATGAAACCTAACAGTGAAAAAAAATACAGTACCTAATTAGAACTTCTTACAGTAGGCAGATCTTACAAGAATTGCAACTGTCTGGGAGCCCGAATGTGTTATACTATGGCTGTATTTATCACTACTGTCTTGTTGATACTGATACCAGATGCCATTATCACCAAGATGAAATCAAGCACTGTTTGTATGCTACTGATTTTGAGTGCTGTATTTCACTTTTGCTTTGTAAATTCTAGTTAAATTTATGGTTTGCATTAAATGTGAACTGCTAACACTTTGTGATTCCATTGCACGTTATTTCGTACCGTGTTTAAAATTAGACATTAAGGGTATTTTGCTTTCCTGAGCTGTTTTCCTTGGATTATATAGGATACCTTTTAATATATAATCCTTTCTGCAGGATTTCTACAAGACTCTTAAAAATTAGTTGCTTTGTTTTTTTTATTTTCTATAACCCTGTAAGCTGAAATAGTGAGCCCATAAACTAGGTTGAGCATCTATAGGTCTGAATATTTTTGGGTACTGAGATTTCAAGGGAAAAATAATATCTGAAATTTATACCCATTTGTCAAAGTAACTGAAAGAAGGAAATGGAGGTTCAGTAGTCAAATTGTCAGAAGACAATTTGTAAGAAGGATTGTCAAGAGGATTAAAGGGAAGAAGCTAACCTGCCTGTTATAGGAAAAGAGGTAAAAGTTGTGCAACAATAGTTTAACATCTGCAGGTGGGAACTCTTCTTTCTCCAGAAGATATATTCATATATTTTTTTTATTTACAGTGGGCCTCTCTGAGAGGAAAATAAAGATTAGTAACATTGAAACCTATTACATAAAAAATTCACAATAGCTCTCAAATTATTTCCTGTAATTATCTTTGGAAACATGGTATTGTGAGTTCCTATGCTATGTGTGGGAACTGATAACCATGATTCTCAAGCACAGCGGAACTTTCCGCTAGAATGGTAAAGCTTAGTAATTGAGCGGCCTTAGGTAGGATAGGTGTTATGTGGCAGAGTGGGCTGGATTCATCTGGGCTAGGCTAGCTGGAATACACTAGAGCAGAGCAGAGCAAAGTGGAGTGGGGTGGAGTAGAAGTGAAATGAAACTGAAATGAAGGGAACTGAAATGAATCCCCTCAAAAGAAAACTGCAAGAACACTCTTGTGTATGTCTGGACTATTTAAAAACCCAGCATCCATTATTCATTAAAACATTCATACATTATTAAAATGTACCAGCTATTCTCCATTTTTTATCCCTACCTATAGGGCATAAATATCTGTGGCTATAAATCCTTTATTAATTGTGGGGAATGTTGCACAAGAAATTGCAGCAGTAGACCTGGATGAGAGCTCGAAACTCCAGATTCTTAGCTGCAAAGTTTGGGAGAAGTAAATGGGACAAATCAGGATGAATCAGAGAAAGAACACCGTGAGAAACCAGAGAAAGAACATTAAGATAATTTCTGAGAACTATAAATATGGAAAAAGGAGGTTGCTTAGGACAAGATAAAGAGCATGTGGTCAAGGGGAAAGGGAAGCAACTGTAAGTAGTAGAAATAGCAAAGAACTGTTTACAAATAATTGCTCAAGCAAAGACGCATGGACAGTAATGTGATTGAGTGAGAGAAAGTGTGATCAGTAATATTGTTTCATGATGGAAAATTACCACTACTAGCAGCTAGGCAAAATACTATAAAAACCTGTAAGCTCACTCCATAAAGGATCTCATTTGTAACCAGAAATGGAGTGCATGCCTCCATTGCCACAACTAATCATTGTGAATCAGCAGTTAAATGAAGAAAGGTACTTTTACTCTATATTCTCTTTTCACTTCTATGACCATGTTTAGCCATGAGAAAATGGCCAGTAGGATTTGTTATAATTCAGTGTCCTAATGTCAGTAAGTTACTGGTGGAAGTGAAGGCAATCCTCCTTAAGATTAAGGCATAAAATACCAGTTTAGAGTTTGAAAGATTTCCACATAAATTCATTTTCCACTGACTGTTTGGTTTTTGTCCTCTTTTTACACTATCAGGAAGCAAGCCAGTTGAGAGCAAAGGTCAAACCATCTACTCAAAGAGCAAACAGAAGTGAACAGCTGAATATTATATTCTTATAATTTCACAGTATTTCTAATTTCATTTCAAGCCTGAACTCTCTATCTAAAAATAAATCTATGGGGTGAATTTAGAATTAGCCTGCTTAAAGATCTAGTCTTCTCTTGAACAGCAGTGAGAATTTATTTGCTTTGTTCAGGGAGAGAACATAATATTTTCTGCAACAGTATTTCTTTTTACTGGGACAGTAGTCCTTAACTGAAAGGGCTTAGATCAGTGACACAACACATTGCCCTATACTATCAAAGAGTATGCAATCTGGTTGAAAATTTGAATAATTGGGAGAGAAAAGATTATTGCTTCACTTAACGCATTTGTAACTGAAAAATATGGTCATATTTTAAAACGTGGCTTATTTATAAATGACAAAATGTGAATTTTATTGATGGCACCATGTAACTACCATAGTGTGAACTTTCGCACCAACCTTTTAGTAAGTTCTCATGCAGAGGAGAGTTTTCGCCTAAGACACTAAAGCGAATATGTTTCATTTAATTTTTTGGAGTATGTGAATGTGCTAAAACAGCATCTAGCTTGGACAGCCCATTGACATTGAACTCAGGAGAGAAAATAGCATACTTCTAGATAAAAATCTTCAAGGTGAGATTGTGTTAATAATTCAAGGTTAATGTTAATCTGGAAAACATTTCTTTTCACACTATTTATTTAGGGAAAATTTTTTGGACAGAATTATTTTCCTTTTAGTCTTAATAAAGCTTTATATGTGCCCTGGGTTCAGCAGTAGCAGTCGTTTTTCTCCTTAGTAGCTGGGCCAGTGCTGTGTTTTTGACTTTCAGCCTGGAAACAACGCTGTATTTTTAGTTGTTGCCAAGTAGCATTATATTCTGACCAACGACTTTGCCAGGTAGGAAGGGAAGATGGAAGGAAGCAGAGACAGGACACTTGACCCAAACTCGCCAAAGAGGTAGCCCACAGCACATCATGCCCAGCCAGTATGCCCTGTCATGCCCATGGTAACTGGGGAGTTACCCAGAAAGCCCAGATCACTGCTCGGGTTGGGTTGGGTATCAGTTCTCAGCTAGTGAGCAACTGCATTCTCTATTGGTAGTAGCAGTAGTGATTTGTGTTATACCTTAGTTGCTGGACTGTTGTTATCTCAACCCATGGGATTTGCATTTTTTCAATCTCTGCCCCATCCCTTCAGGAGTGGGGGTAGGAAGAAAGGGAGGAGTGAGAGAGTGGCTGCAGAGTTCTGAGTTAGTGGCTCGGCTTAAACTGTGAAAGAAGTCTTTTTTTTGTGTTCTGCTGTAGGGAAGCTATATTTGACTACAAGACTAAGCAACTATTCATAAAGCAAAAAGATTTTGGAAATCATGGCTAACACTAAAAGCTGAGGAAGGTTTTCATTATTATATTGGGCACAGGGAATAGGAATAGGTAAATCAAAAAAGTGTGATCAAGCGATATTCCATTCCTTATTATTTACAGAGAACATGTAAGCTTTAAAAAATCCGGATTTAAATGTGAAATTTGATCTAGAATGTAAAGGAAGCTTTGTACCACAGTTTTGTACCACCACCACCCCTCAAAAAACAAAACCAAAACAAAAACAAAAAACCAACCAAACCAAAACCAACCAAACCTAAAAGCAATCAGAGTGTAGGACTAAACATACATTAGCTTTGAACATTTTCCCACAATTTTTATTAGCTTTGAAAGTATGCCCATTGATCTAGAAATAGCAATTTTATAATAATTAGGCCAGCAAGGGAAGACATAGGATTTTAACCAAGACAGGGGGAAGACAGGGATGCTTAAAACTTCTTATATCCCACTTTAATACATACAAACACATAACTCTTACCCTTCCTTACATCAAAATACATACAGTAGTCATTACACCAAATTACCAAATAAAATTCCAAGGGTTTATAGATTCATACAGAGATTCAGATAGGAGATTATAGGCAGCAATCTTATTTGAGAAAATTATAAAATATTTTTAAAACTTACTGACAAATTAGTTTATCTCTGGTTCTCCTAATCATCTGCAAGTGATTTCTCTGCATTTACCTCAGTGCATATAACAAATGCTGGTAGCTAGACTACTCCGGAGTAATGGTTTGCATTGCATGTAGCAGATCATAACTCAGATATGTATTGATTTTAATAATTACCTCTGAAAACTTTTACACAAATGTTTGTACATTTTAACTTAAAAAAACTTTTTAAAAGAAATAAAAGTATGAAGCAGTGTAGATTTTTTTATATATAACTGTGGATGCATATCAATCAATTCTAAAAAATCAAAGGAAAGCATTTCTTATAAAATATGCATTTTTTATTTTAAAATAGAGAAATCAATTTATTTTCAAAAACACATTAAAAATGTAAGCTCAAGAGTATGAGATACATTTCACATAAGACTGCAACTTCTGACATTTTTTTTCTCATCTACCAGAAAACATCAAATGGAACTAGTTTGCCTCTAGGGTTTTGAACATCATTATAATTGATCTAAATAATGAAGTTAACTGCAAGAAGACGAAAAACCCAAAAAACCTCAAACAAAAGAAAAAATTTTAAAAGTAATACCTGCTGCATATTTTTAATATGAAAGGTGAGATATGAAAGGCATAGGTGACTGACAACTCTCCAAAACAGGACACCATGCTAGTGCACGGACCCTGGTTTCCCTGGGTTAAGTCGCTCTTATTTTCAACCTCAGATTTTTCAAACTGTTGCTCATCACTACTGATAAAACAGAATAATGTGAAGTTAAAACTTTAGCTGCAGACTGTTCCATAAATAATTTCTGTTTTGTTTGTCTTGCCTAGCTAGTAGTCCATTCATAATACTGTCACAACTTTTGTCAAGATATTAAATTCTTCACAGCTTTAATGTTTGCTTTAGTAATACATACATAGGCCTACGAGCTACAAGGGATTCTTACCTGGTTTCCTCATCTAGGTGCTATTATAATACAAAAAAAGTACAACTGCACAATGCTGGTTTTGTGTTCAGATAAGCATACATTTAATTTTATCTTCTGAATCCTTCTTGAAAGTAAACCTGCAAGAAACACAGATCACAGATTCATCCAGCTCCCCTCCTGAGAAGGTGGGCAGGCTGTTACAGCTCTCTCTCTTCCTGTCCTTTTAGGTTTTCTACTTGTTCACTGTACTTTTTAAAACCTTTGTGATTTGGTTCAAAGAGTGAATAGTTGGAACAGATCTGCAAATCCTTGAAGTGTCTGAGAGTAAAAAAGATGCTGCAGTTCAATACATCTAATCTGTTTTGGTGGATTGTTTTTAAAAGTGAAATACAACTTTTCTTGACATTTTGAACTTTACAAAGTAAACTGGAAATGTTTTGGTCTAATTAGGGTTTTCAAATTCTTTTTTTTCCAATCCACACTACAGGAAAATATTAACCTCGAAGATCTGAAGAGCCATAGCAGAGAAGATACTGACTGAGATGTTAGCCAGAAGAGTAGATCTCGGTGGACTGAGAGGATCTGATGGAGCTAGCATAATGGATGAATACTTCCCTACAGCCCAGGTGCTAATTTGCATTAAACACACAGTGAATTGGTGAGGTCTCTGCAACTGTTTGGTGATATTGCAAGAGCAAGATCTCTCGGTAAGCAGAGAAAATAATGGTACACCTGGAACACAATGTCAGTAATTCTCAAGCTGACAACAAAAGAATGCCTCTTCCTATTTGGCAATCCTCACTGAATGGATCAACAAGATTCTGTCATAACTTCCCACTAAGTTAATACTTATATTTTAAGTACTTAAGGGGTAACACTGGGAACACTCCATAACAGCAGAGGGAAAACTGTCATTTCAAACAAAAGAAGCACTTGTTAATTTCACTCAGCTTTTCCCAGGCAGTTATGTGTGACAAATAAAATGACAGCAATTCAAAGACCTCTTACATGCTAACTTGTTTATTACCATTAATTACTTTGAAACAGTTGAAGGGAGCTTCTAAGATTATTATCAGGATAACTAATGAAGTAAATAAAACTAATGAGAAGTGATGCAGTTCTGAAAATTTCAGAGACCTATAAGAACTTGCTAGTTCCAATGTCAGAAACCAGACAATGTTGTTGTAATAATCAGTTATTTTGGTACTAAGAGATGTTTCACTCATGTAGCAAAAATGACATAAATCTTACAGGAAAACCGCATGCATTATTATTCATCCACAACCTATACTGTTCCTTAGATGGAATTGAATAAAACCAAGTAGTCATCTAAGCAGTATTTTGACTTCAGCAGGGTCTGGGATTTCTCCCAAGCTCATAGAGGAAAAGAAGATGCTGATACAGGAAGGAAGACATTCCGATACCATTACTGAAACCTGAACTTAGTACAACCCTATGTTATTTCAGAATGTCTGGTTACTGCTACACTTCTAAGCTCAGTAGGGAAGGGTATTCTGTTTGATTAGTATCTGACTCAGCATGAAAATTTGACTTGAGCAAGTAATTACTATCATAATATGAATACCCAGTAAGAATGACATTAAAAAAACAGTTTAGCTTAGATTGTTTACTATGCTGCTATGTATAAAATGACCAGCATTCTCCCTTCAGCTTGGTAGTAAAAAAATGTGCTACTGCATAATAAAAGAGGTTCTGATGAAGGAAAATGTGCTGATAATTCACTAAAAATCTACTTCTAAAGAAAACACAGGTTCTTCTATGTAAAACAACCATGATCTCAGAGGTTATACATTAAAACTTTAGATATAGCAGAGTTCACCATCTTCCAGGAAGGAGCAGTTATCTTTTGTGTCACAGTAATGGTAACCACTGTGGAAGTTATGGTTTGGATTTTTCTGTTTCAGACTTGAAAAAAGGCCTGTTCACATGAAAGTCTGCACTTCTGGATATATTGCTTTTTTAATGAAATATTTTTCCTGTAAGTATTGTCTGCCTTATAAGGCTTTATGATATTCACTAACCTAACCTGTGCTTGTGCATTGTCATTTACTTTATTACACAGTAAATAAGCAAAGGAAGGCTCAGAAAGATAGCAAGAATGGGTCCCCTGCTATATGTTATCTTAAAGACAGCTTTTATATGTATGTAAAGGATGTGTGATTAAACTCCTAAAATTCTGAATCTTATAGACATGAATGGGAAAACAGAAGTCTTAATGGTAAATGGCAATGAACAACTGAATCCAGTGAAGTATCAGAGATTTTAAAGCCGAGGCTTTCCACTGCTTACTGATATATTTCTCTTATTACAAACTGCCAGCAATTATGAAAAGCCTTAATGCACAATGTAATGATTGGTCATATGTAGGGAAGCTTGTTTATTTTCTCTTCTGCAAAGGGTAAAACTGTCAATAACTGTCTTCAGGTAATTAATCCCTTGACTTAAATTTAAACAATATAATAATACATCAATACCAGAGAGGATTAATAGTAGTGTTTATGTTGCTGGAAACGAATTACTTTTGCACATGCACACAAGTCGGATATGCATTTACTTTCTCATTTATTGGTACAAGTTTGAGAGCTTTTCATTGCTCCACTGGTTTCAAACTCAACAGGAACACAGAAATAAATTATCTGCCTTTAAAGTCTGAGGTATTTACAGGTGGCATTCTACTTATGGTTAATTTGCTTTGAGTGAAAATATAGGGGTTTATTCCCTAGATAAATTGGTAGGTAAGCAAGAGGAAAACATTCAAATAAACAAAGGAAAAGGAAGGAAAGTTCCTAAAGTCCCCAGTCTCTCTGCAGTCTACTCTATGCATGATTTTTTTTTGAAAGTGTATCAAGGTGCTGAAAATATTTAGTGGTAACTATATTGCTCTGTCTCTGAGTTATTTATGCCTTTCAAATAATGTTCTGGAAAAAATGAGCAAAATTACTTTCAGCAAATGCTTGTTTTAGTTGCTAAACAGTACTTTCTGAGATAGTTGGGTTATTTTTCATATAGGATAACAAATACTACTTTATGTACTTTATGTGATTGAAACTCAATGATGTAACTTCAAGAGAGGGTTATTTACTGATTTAAATTCAAGTTATCTTGTAAGAGAATTCCCTGTCTTTTCTAGTTAACTATTTACTTAACAACTTACTTATAGGGATCAAAACTTTGAAAAACAAATTTGTATGTAAATTTTTGTTGGAGAACTATGTAAATTATTTTATGCTTTAAACAATGAACTTAAGGTCCTTTTCAACAGAAACTATGATTCTATCTAAATAGAGACTTTTGAGCATACTTATTATGTCTGAGTCTTCCATTTAACATACATTTTAATGTTGCATTATTTTTTTACTTCAGTTGTTATTTTCTGTTATCAAAACTAGAAATTGATGATACTCTAGTCAGTAGAAGATGGGATTTTAAAGATTTGATACTGATTTTCAGGTTATATTGCCTGAAACAGACAATGTAATTTGAACTTACATTTGATTTTACCTACCATCTGCATGAGTAATATACATTCCTGAATCAAATCTGGAGCAATCTTCTTTCTCTTTGTTTTAAGCTTATAGTCAGTTTATTATCTGGACCTATTCTTCACAGCTTTATGTGAAGCTTTATATGACAAGTAAATACTACCGGGATTTTGGGCAGAAGAGGGGTTTGCCTTGCTATGTTCCATTGGATGATGTCCTCCTATATGTTGTGGAAAGTTAAATACATTGAAAGACGTAGAATACTAAATCATTAATGTTTTCTTATGCTAAGGGAGGGAATATTTCTAGAACGAAACTGTAAATGGAAAAGAAATATGCCCTTGTGAAAAAAGTTTTATTTTAATTTTGGTTAATAAAAATAATTTAATTTCCAACTTAACACTCAAGCATATATTCTACATCAGAAATTCAGGTTTGAAAAACCATGCTTTGAATATTGTATATCAACTTATGAATAAATACTGGGAAAAAAAAGAAAGTTTTGTGCCTTGGTTAAGTTAGAAACCTCTTACAGGAGAATTTACCTTCTTTACAACATGATAAAATGGCATCTGATTGCTTAAACATTCCTTTTTTAAAACATTTGCACTTCTCTGCAGTTTCTTCCAAATTTGGTGTCATCTATCAAGTCTAATATGTAACTCAGATGAAACACAACATCTGGAGAGTTGATTCCAGTAATAATTTTTTTATTTTCAAACAAAAATATTCAATATGTTACCCCAATTATTTTTTTTTCTCTTTTATAGACATAGCATCTAGCAGTAGTAACTTTCTTAAACATTATGATATTGTTCCTTTGAACATAATACATATCATAGTGGACTCCATATCTAAGAATGGAGACCCTGCCTCCTTTAAAAAGGAGATGCACTTCAGAGCCCCAGTATCTGTGTATGTGTCTCATGTCTGCAGAGGAATTGCACTCTTGAAGAACACTTTGGCTGAGAATTGGAAAACAGCTCTCACTCAGGTGCTGTCCTGTTAGGCAACAAAGATGTGTTTTGGGACTGCACAGAGGGACCAAGAATGCTGAATGCAACTACAGTAAAGAGCTATAACACTCATGTCAATGACAGCAAATGAAAGGTTAATTCTGAGACATTGCCCATCACTGTAGACAGAATCTCTGGGAAACCATTTCTGTTCTGTTAAGCATGAATCAAAATAGTAGTTCTAATTTCATATAGGTTTTTATAAAACTGTGTTATTTTTCAATAAAATGAGAGGCAAATCCAGGAGCTAAGAACTGAAACCTAGTAGGTGGTCTGCAGGGTTTGTGACATAAAACAGAGCTAGGGCCCAATTGCTCAGCCGTGTATACTCATACTGTTAACTCATTAGGACTACCTACAGTTTTGATATCCATCAGGTATCATGTAATCAGACAGTTTTTGGGCAGAGTTCAGGGACTAGGAAATGCCAGGGATTGTTCCAACACAGGCATAAGGCTCTGAGGAGGAGGGCTTTGGCTTTTTTGTTTTTTGGTGTGAGCAATGGTTTCCAGCCCGATTTTGAAGTCAGGCAGCAATCTTTGTTCTAAGATCTGTAGCAGTCCTTGAGTCTAATGCATTCATTCAGTGCTAAGCTCAGTCTGTCTGGAGACCAGAGAGAGGATCTTGCAACAAAATTACCAGTGTCACATACTAAACCATCTAACTGTGCAATCCATTTTACCTTGTCCCAGTTAGCTACAAACATCAATAAAATGAAGAGCAACATTACAAAAATGTTGACTAAAGATTCTGCAAATGTTTCATTAACCTGTAAGATGCTTCACTGATACTCACAGCTGGGCTCCAAATCCTGTGCTTAAGCTTCTTATGACAGCTAGCCAAGATGTCTCTTCCAGTTCTCCCTTGTGTCTTCACTGATGCTTATACTTCACCCTTCACTGTGTGTACTTTTTTAGAGTAATACCTGAATTTCAGTTATTTTTCTCCAGTATTTTCCCACTCATCTGGCACAACCTAATATTAAATATTTCATTCCTACTTGCTTTGCTTTGCTAGGAGGCAAAATTTTTTTTCAAACACATTTACCCAAATTGAGTGTCATAACTTCTATTCCAATGCATAAAAAATCTTCCCATTCAGCAAGCATGGTGTTGTTTGATAAGACCAGCAGGAAAGAAGCTATTTTCTGATTTAAAGATAGTTTATCTTCTTTGTCAGTTTTCATGACAGTGAAAAAAAAGTCTTGGAAAATAATGTCTTCTCAAATAGAGCACAGATTATGGGAGGCAGATAAGGTATCTGAGTATTATTGACCTCATAACTTTTTCTATATTTATCAGGGTCAATCAAAAGAAATTAATTCATATGGTAGCATATACACTGCAATGTTAAGTGTTATGTTGCTTGTGTGATGCCAACAAACTATAGATAACTCCTACCTATGCTAATGATGAATATCCAAATGGATGAATATCCAAAGTGTGAATCCAAAGTGTGAATCCAAAGAAAGTATTGTCAAAAATAAATACAATGCATTGGTCATGGACATAATGACTCTTCCAAAGAATGTTCTGGTTCATGAATGAGATTGTTTAAGCAAACTTAATTTTCAATCTTATTTGCATTTCCCACTCTCCTCCAAGTACAGCAGTAAAAAAGTCCATTGACTATTAATACAACTAAAAAACTAGGCCCACATTGATATTTTTTTCCCTTGTAGATGTTGTTCTATTTTTAATTTTCCCTGATTAGATAAAAACAGCCAATACCAGCCACGTAAACTTTTTGTTGTTATTGTTTCAGATCATGAAGCCTCTGAGAAGTATGTATTAATATACAGTACCTTTAATATCTGATTTCCTTGTGCAGACTTGTATATACTTACCAGGTTTCAGATTAATCTCCAAATTATTCTGTGCATATCTGACAAAGTGATAATACCTAGCATGCAGTTACTTCATATTTTAAGGTAGGTGGGAGCTCTACTACAACTGGCTAAATCTGTTTGAATTGTTCATAAAACTCCTGGTGCTGCTTGCTTTGCTTTCTTACACAGTTGGAAGCTCCTGGAATTCATTAGAACCATGCTGTGAGATAAATGCTGCAGTGTGCAGATACATGGTTTACAGTGCACATGCATGTCTCCTTATTGATGGTGTTCAGGCCAAAAGGCATACCAGACCTCTGGAACAGGCTTTATGTAGGGCTTCAATTGCGACTTCATTGACTGAAGATCACTGAAGGTGCTGAACAGCTTGCAGGTTTTCTCTGGTGAAGACAGCAACAAGTTTCTAGGGAGAAGCAATTTCTTAGGCAATGATCTTTGCCTAATTTTTTATATCTAAAGTCACATATCTCATAGAACAGGTAAACCATTCATGGATAACAGAAAAATATGTTTTTCTTAAGGAACTACTGATTAATGAAAAGTCATATAGGTTTATTATTACTAATTTATATGTTTATTGGCTATACCCAAATATTTATATAATTATGTATTATTATTATTGGTAACACCTAAGCAGTTCTTACTGTTTTGCATGGGGTAAGGACATTTACAGCAGCTTACACACTGCACACTGCTGGGAGCTCAGTTTTGTTGTGGCTTCGTAGAGATAGCAAACCACAGTCTGATAAAATGCACCAGGAGTCTCCTTGCTTCCTGCACTGACTGATAGTAGAGAATGACATACAGGCAGCTATAAAAGCATTTTATATGCAGTGAAAATCTTGACACTGAGTTTATAGATTGTCTTCTTCAAAAGGTCCTTTTTCAAATCAAAATTTCTAATGGTTTTACATTAAAGACAGAATTCAAACTGGTGGGTTTTTATGTAATTTACTGTTATAACACAGGAGATATGGAATGCCCTTTAAAAAATAGTTGTAGGCTTGCAGCTGCCTTTCTGGGATGCACGACATTTTAGTGAACACATAAGTACAGAGGCTTTTAAATTCAGATAAATGGAACTGATGTGGCTGCTCTAAACGCAGTCTGCTCAACACAGAAAGTGCTCTGTAAACCAGTTCCCTGGAGAAGCAGTGGGAGTCCCTGTGCCATCTTCAAGTATACTAATTCCTTTGCCTATCAGCAGGGCTGAAAACTGTGCTGACTATACAGCATGACTAAACTGTCAGGCACCCTTTTTCTATTTGTGGGGTTTGCCCCCTCCAATCTGATTGACCTTCATATTATTAAGTCATTGTAGATGAGATATTGACATGAGAGATTGCTGATGAGATGTAGATGAGACCTAGGGAAAGAAACAGGGAAAGGTAACAATGGGATTTAAGATGAAAAGATTAAAATGCCAGAGAAGGAAAAAAAACCCCTTTTTTTCTCCTTCAACCCATCAGACATTCAATTCCTCATTCACCCAGCCTTCTTTAAAGAAAACTGAAATTTATCTTGTATAACACACCCAACTATTCACAAATTCTCCACAACCTCTATATTGTTTGCTATGACACTAGAGAATCTCATAGAAGAAATTGTTTCTCTTGTTCTTCACAGACATTTACATGTACAAGGAAGATAATTTCACTAATGGCAGGAGTAAACATGATGTATGTCTGTGCATGTCTTCACAAAACTCCGTGTGCGTGTGCATGCATTCATGCACATGTATATGCATCGACTCCCTACACTGGCAAATGTATCTATCTCCATTATTATTACTACATATCCAGATCCAATTTCCTATTGCAATCCCTTTTATAATTTGACAAAATGAAGCCAATTATTGTCATAAATTGGTATCTAAAGGTTCAGCCAAGAACTAATGTTTAATTAAAGAGACATTGATGTGTTAAATATTCTCACAGACTCAGAGTCCATAGAGTTCTTAATTTTCCTGGATGATTTATTTAAATGGCTCATGAGTTATTTGTTCTCTTATTGTTTCATTTTTAAAAATCTGAAATAACAAATTTCTAAAGCCACAAAATTGATATTCACACAGTCTGATATTTCAGCATGTTCCTTTTAGCTCTGTATGATCTAGGCATTCAGAACTATTTGAAAGGCTAAAGATATATCACAGTTTTCAAGAGTATCTAGATACATAATACAATTGAAGCATAAACTGTAAATTCGGAATCTGCCATGATAGTGCATTTGTCAGTCCTATTATGGTGATGGTAAATGCTTTTGATATACAGTTTTGTAATGCTATACTTGTTCTTTTAAGGAAGACTCTTCCAAAGGACAAGCACAAATAGAGTGCCTGCCCAGAGAATATCTAATGGATATATAATGAATGTATACCCATGAACATATAGTAATATATTAATGATCTCATGAATATATATTATTTAATATATGATATTCATAATTATTCAGATAACGTATAATATGACAATCTATATTATTTATGATATCATGATATTCATGTCCAAAGTAAAGCACTTATCAACATGGTGGCAGACTGCTATGCAATAAATGATTTACAATCTACAAGGAGAACAGTGGTATAAATAAGTTATTAGGCATTTGTTCTCTAGGTCCATTTTTACAGTATTCTCTTATTCTGAATAAAATCAGAATATTTTAATTAAACTTTCTGGCAATAATGTTAATGGCTAACTTAAGTGCATGTGGTGTGCAGGTCTGGTTCACAAACTTAAGATCGATATTCTTCTATCAAGTCTATTTTACACAAAGTGGTAAGCTTTCGCTAGTTTAGGCTATTCATTTCAAAGAAAGGGTTTATGAAATTAACTTGTCCTCCTGTTAATGCTTTAAATAGTCTTAAAGTTCTGTCACCAAGGATGTTGGCAGAGAGGATCTGAAATACAGCAGGGCTATCCTTTTGATTTAAAATTATTTTTGCTTCCCACTTTCTCTTTTTTCTGACAGTAAAAAAGTCAATCTTAGTAATATTTGAGAAATATATAAGCAGAGCATGGAGACTACTGAGGATTTGTCAGACTTATCAACAAACAGAAGTCCATGAACCCCATCTGAGAAAATTTTCTGCTCTCCTCTGCCATGGTGTTACTGAAATTCACAGAGACTGCACCTCCTAATAGTTCTTTATGTCCTCTTGCCACCATGCCAACAGAAACACTACATTTTAAACCAGAGAAATTGTGAGGGTGGTGTGGCACTGGAACAGGTTGCCCAAATAAATGATAAATGCTCCAGCCCTGACAGTGTTCAAGGCCACTCATGTTGTGGGTGACATGGTTTAGTGTGTGTTATCCGTGTCCATGGCAGGGGAATTGAAGCTAGATAATCTTAGGGGCCTTTCCAGCCCTAGCTATTCTATGACTATGAGAAGCTTCTGCAGAGAGAGGCTGACTAGGGAAGCTAGATACTGACTCCAGAAAGAGAACATAAGGATTAAGACTGATAGCATTTGGGAAGTGCTTAGAGCAGAAATAAAGTTTCAGCTGGGACAGGCAATAAAAGTTTGTGTCCAGTGAAGCATACTTTCCAAGATCTGACAGAAGAGTGTGCTCTGAAACAGACACATTTCTGCAGTTTACTATTACCATGCTGTCAGTAATGTCTGATAAAAATATGAGCAAATTATGAAGATCCAAGTTGTGTTTCTCAGCTCTCAGATGTATAGTGTGAGCAGGCCCTTTATGGTCTGCAAGGGTGACCAAGCATACATACTGCATTCCATTATGCCCCAGCCGTACTTGTGTTTCTGGAAAATGAACAAATTCTAATACTGCTGATGACTTTTTTTTGTGATACTATGAGCTCCAGTGTCCTGGGTTCAGCAGTTGCAGTCAGTTTTTCTTCTCTTTAGTATCTGGTGTTTTGACTTAACCTGGGAACAAGGCTGATAAGGCCGATGTTTTTGGTTG
>JBAFWW010010577.1:709-11293 GCA_036873685.1 Agapornis canus | reverse complement strand
CTTGTGCTAATAAACAACACTTTGCTTGCATCAAGCAGCGTCCCGCCTCGCAATCACAGCACTAAATAACCCTATTATGAATCTGATTTAACCAACTTAAGTATCTTTTTGAAACATTAATAATCATAGTTTTAAAAGAGCATGACCTGATTAGCAGGGCCTGATGCATATGTGTTCTCAGGCTTCCTGAACCTAGCTTTGCTACATGGAGAGTCTGTCTATAGTCCCACACCATGAGCTTTAATAGAAGTAGAGAAAAAAAAAGGAATAAAGTAGCAAGGAGGAAGTGCTTATACCACTTCATTGCACACCTAATGTACTGCAAAAACAGGAGATAGAAGATGTTCCTTCTTTTGTGATTATTTAAATGCCAGTGAGTCTTTTAGGTTCCAGGAATTCCAGACCTTCCTCTATTGAGCACAGCAGGCACACATCATCCTTACACTAGCTGGATGACACTTTCTTCAAAGTATCTTAACTTACCAAAATGGAAGATGAGAGCTGCGATTATGGGAATCTTTATGCCACTAAATCAGCACAGCTCTATTGATCTTACCATACTTAAACATGATTGCGTTTGAGGCTCTGATTGTCAAGGGAATAGTTCAGGAAATTTGTTTTACCGGTTTACTAGACATTCCCTTCTCCTCCATTCATGGTGTTTGGTAAGTTATATTATAGCTACAGGTCCACATGCATCCTGCTCCAAGCAGAGATATTTTCCAAATCTTTCTTTCTTCTTAATAATGCATGCACAGTTTGTATTCATAGGAATAGAGGGCATATTTTTTTTCCCTTTGATTTAAAGCTCCCATGAACCTGACTTGTGCTTAACGAATGAAAAAAGAACTGGTCCCAACTTTTTAAACAGAGCCTGAAGACGCTTTTTCTCCCCCTCTATAAATTTTGCTCTTATGGTGAGTGGGTTAGTCTGTCTTTAAAACAAACAAACAAACAAACAAACAATGTATTGTTAATATTTTTTATGATTGTCTTTGAGGAAAGAAAAATTTTCTGTTCTGATTTTCTTTTTCTCTTCCTCTTCATTGTGTTTCCCATAGGCATGATCCTATTTATTTTCCACTGATATATACCCTTAAATAACCCTCATAGAACAGTAAAAAGACATATTTCTATAATAGATATAACTGTTCAAATTCTATAACCTGATTGTAAAAGTGCCTCATGTATAATCTAAATGAGGAAAATTTCTAATCTTTTAAAAATGCATGCAAACAATGAATCCTTATAGCAATGACTTAACCAAAAAAAAAATAAAAATAAAAAGGCATCTTCCAATAAATCTCTACTGTCTCTAGAAGACTTGTAGAGTATAAAGCCTACGCTACTGGCACATTATAATGAGATGAAGTGAGATGACAGCAGGAATGTGAGGAACACAGCTTTAGAGGATTGTCTGAATGACAAGAGAACAATTTCAAAGTGTTTTGTGGAGTGTGCTATACTTTTCATTTTTCACTATTACTTTTCTGGTAGGGGCTGACCTAACAGGTATTGAGTAGCAGCAAGGATAAGGGACATTGGCTGTCAAACCAACTGTCTCTGTCTCTCTGTTTTACTCCTTCTAAGAATAGCATAATCCCATCTTTTCATAATACAGCGACATTGTTCAGAGCTTTCATTATGCCAGGATTAAGAACTAAAACTGGGGGTGGAGCTGTGAGGGGAGAGCAACCTCAGTTTAATTCTTCACGTTCCACCACCTTACCTCTTTGTACTTTCTTATCTGACTCAGGAGGCAAACCATCTCCACCTAATGCTTTTTTAGATTTAAAGGTTATTAAAAACTGCAACATTAACCTGCTCAGACCCTATTTTCATTACCTTAGATAGGACGGCAGGATTAAGCTAGCTGGAAGGAGAATGATATGATTTAGTTCTATTTGATGCTTCTGCCTTAGTAAATGTCAGAAGCAGGGAACAGACTATTAATAATCATTTGCATCCAGTATGCTAACAGCAATTCTCCAAGAGAATGCACTTTGTAAAATAAAGCTCAAGGTAGCTATCCCAGCCAAAAAAAAAATGCAAACAAGCCCATTCAAGGCATATGTGACAAATGCAGGGTTAAATAAAAACACTAGTATCTATTTGAAAGCACAGAAGCAGTTTGCTGGAGCAGTTATTTCATATTAATCACTTTGTATTTACTGCAGCTTGAGAAAGACGCATTTGTTATGCAGACAGTGTTCATTGTCGTAGCTTGATCATTAATGCACTACTGCCAGCAACAAAATGAATTAGCTCTCTGAATACTAAACTGGGAAACCAACATTGAACTAGCAAGTGGCACAATGACACTTACAGGATTAAAATATACTACCCAGCTATGAGAGGGTGCATTTGTGGCCTCTGCTAACAACCATCTATTTTTAAGATTAGTGTTAGTAGGAAACCTCTCTGGAATGGCTGGAAATCATAGGACAAACAATAGTGATCATTTATGTTCCCATGGGAGTTTATACTTTTTCTGGAATACAAATCTCTTATGGATTATTTCCCATGCTTGACCACAGCCATTTTTTTCCCCATCAACAATTTATCATTTATCCCTTTACATGCATGCTTTGCATTTCTGTAATTCCTAGCATACTGTAGATCCATAGCAGCACTGTGGAAAGTATATGAATATAAAACAACAAGGAATCAAAGCCCTACTGTGTCTAGGAAGAGACGTCACAGACATAGAAAAGCAGAGTAACAAAGCAAATGCCACCTGTCACTCTGAATGTTTTTATACTGCTTTTGATGTCCCTATGTCATAAGAATAATAACATTAATTTCAGAATGGTACTATTGCTACTATTAACTATAAAGTCTGCACAGGTCAGTGAAATAGAAAGGGCTGGTTGTACATCTAAAATAAAGTGGAGTGGAAGGTGGAGTGCAGAGAGGAAGAAAGAAAGGAGCTGGGGGAAGAAGGAAAAATAGCTCAATCTGCAAAGTTTTTTTATGGATTTATACTGCATCCAAATCTATTTGAGTGAGAGCTCAGGGTTTGCCTCATAATAAGATGTGTTCAGGTCAGAGCAGAAGGAAGCAGCTCCCTTTGTATCTCCTGGGCTTGACTGCCTGAGATATTGCAAGTGTGACACGCCCTGAGATTCAAAAGGGATAAAAGGGCACCCAGATGCAAAAGGAACCTATAAAAAACCTGGATGTGTTAGGAATAGCATCATGTGCATAAAGTAGTCATAAAATATTGAAGCTTAAAGAACAAAATCCTGAACTAAGTTGTACAGAAAAAAAAATCCAGATTTTAGATGAATTATTTATGTTCTCCTAGAAATAAAAATAAGCAGCACAATAGAGCCAATTGCTATGGGAGTTCTTTTCATCGCAATTAGAAATAAAAGGTGTTTTAAAACTTATATGCAAACCCAAACATGTCAGAAAACACATCATAGCCCATACACCTGAGGCAGAAAAACAGCTAAAAACTTCTATGTAGTTAATTCTGATGACTTCTCAAATATAATAGTGTCTTGTGTACCTCATCTGTGAGTTCCCTCAGGACCCACAAACTCATCTCATCAGGTCTCATGAACTTGTGTACCTTCATATTCCTTGTATGTTCTCAAACCTTATCTTCTTATACAGTTACTGCCCTTGCCTTCTGCAACTTGGGCGGTGTGGGGGAGCTCTTGCTGATGAAGAATGAGGCAAAAAAGTAAGAGTACCTCAGCCTTCTCCATGTCCTGGGTGACAAAGTCTCTTGTTTCTTTTCCTTCTGGAGGGGCCTCACATTCCCCCTTGTCTTCCTTTTATCAGAAATGTAGCTATAGAAGTTTTTCTCTTGACCCTTAATGTACCTGGTCAGATTGAGCCCTGTCAAGGCTTTAGCTTTCCTAACCTGATCTCTGGCTGCTCTATTTTTCTGTATTCTTCCCAGGCTGACCATCTTTGTTTCCACTCTCTGTAGGTCTCTTTTTAGGCAGGAGCTTATTCAGGAGCTACTTGTTCATCCACATAGGCATCTTTTCATTTCTGCCTGACTTCCTTGGTGAGATGCATCACTCCTGAGCTTGGAAAGGGTGATCCTTGAATATTAACCAGCTTTCTTGGGCTCCTCTTCCCTCTCAGAATTTCTTCCATGATACTCCATGATACTCCAGAACTTTGAGTTTAGAAAGGCATGCATTGAAGATTAGTATACATGAACAAAAATAAACTGTGGGAGAGAGGAATTGTCACCACCATTAGGCAGGTTTCTGAAAGCAAAGACTATTATCTAAACTAATAATAGTGTTCATTTATTAGTGAAGTAAAACTGCAGCTATTTAAATGTTTGTAGATTACTATGAAATTATTAAATAAGTATATATCATAAATGCTATATTTGTATGAAGTATCTTTTCCTACTGTTTTTGAAGTGTTATCAGTGTCAAGCTTAAAGGAACTTACTCCACTTAGTTAATACTCATCTCATTTGTCACAGCACTCCAGCCAGTTCTTTAGTGGAACACATCAGCTGGTTAGCAGTAGATTGTGTAACTTGGAGTAACACAAGATAATAGAGAAATGATGCTTTATCCAACTTAAAGCTATTGGTAATTTCTATATGCAGAATGTAGTTATCAAAAGCTGAATTTGCCCTAGATACAATGACACTGTCCGTAAGCCAAAAGAAAGGGGAATGGGGAGAAGAGAGATTGCAGGGCAGCAGGGCTCCATCACACATGCATTACTTGGGAAGACAAAAACCATCACTTCAAACATCCCCTTTTCTTTTTTCTTTCCCCACCTCCCCCCCATTTTATATGCTGAACATGATGCCTTATGGTACTTTCCTGGATTCAGCAGTAGCAGTCATTTTTCTCTTTCTTATTAGCTGATGCAGTGCTGTGTTTTTGACTTTCAGCCTGGGATAACACTGACGTTTTTAGTTACTGCTCAAATGTTTATTCTGACCAAGGACTTTGTGAGCTTCATGCTCTGCCAAGGATGAGGGAAAGCCGGGAGGAAGCAGAGACAGGACACCTGACCCAAACTAGCCAAAGATGTATTCCATACCACAGCACACCATGCCCAGGATGTAACTGAGAGTTACCTGGAAGGGCTGACTCACTGCTTGATCAGGCTTGGTATCAGTGGGTGGTATTGTATTCTCTTCCCTTGCTATTTCCCTTACCATTATTATTATTGGTGGTAGCAGTAGTGATTTGTGTTATACATTAGCTACTGGACTGTTCCTACCTCAACCCATGGGAGTTACATTCTTTCTATTCTCTTCCCCATTCCTCCGGGAGTGGGGTAGGGGGAGAAGGTGGGGAGAGTGAGGGAGTGGACTGCGTGGCTGACTTGCCAACAAGGTTTAAACTACAACAGGTACCAGACATCCATTTGGTCAGTTGGGATCAGCTCTCCAGGCTGTGTCCCCTCCCAGCTCCTTGCGCACCCCTGGCCTACTTGCTGATGGGGTGCTGTAAGAAGCAGAAAAAATCTTGGCTCTGTGTAAGCACTGCTCAGCAATCATAGAATAATAGAATATTTATAATGAAAACATCCCTGTGTTATCAGCACTGCTTCCACCACAAATCCAAAACATAGTCCCATACTAACTTCTATTAAAGAAAACCCTAATCCGTCAAAACCCAGCACACATGAAGTAATCTGTTTCATTGTCATAGCCTATAACATTGTTATAACAACACTGTGTAGATTACACAGGTATTCATCTTCATCATATATTAACAAAAAGGGTCTATGGAACTGTATCCCCATCTCAGGAAACCACACAGTGTAGTTACTATTTCTAAAAGAATTTATATTCTAGAACATTAATTGGTCATAACCCACTGCTAATGATTAAAAAATAAGAATTTTCCTCACTGAATAATTAGTTCATGTCATTCCAGAGTGGTTGGTGTGCTTTTTTTCTACATTTTTCTTAAGGGCTCTGGAATTTACTTAACGGTTTTGTCATTTGTCTTGCAGTTGTTTTGGTTATACTTGGGTAGGTGCCCTGAGACTCACAGGCACCGAAGTGATGGTTATGACTACTATTAAGTAAAAGGTCTTGATATTTAATTATGTTATTTTTCTCCTGACAGAGGGTTTGAAAAGGAAGAATAACCACTGTCAATATCCCTTATTTGTATCTTAAAACAGAATATAAACATTACACTGTCTATAAATGTGCATATCACTGAAAGAAAAGAAAAATAATGCTTACCAATTTCCTCTGGGGGAGAGAAAATAGCCCTGTATAGTAGGGAACAGGTTCTCTTGTCTTAAGGAAAAATAAGCTCACATCTTAACACTACACAGAGCTGTGTGAAGTAGCAGAAAATAGGTATAGAAGTCTACTGAGCTTACCTGTGTGTTTCTGAGATATTCCTTTTGCTTGTTTAGACTAATATAAAAAAGTACTTTGTAAAAGAATATATATATTTTTTTTGCCCGAAAGCTATCCTATTTGCAGCCTTAGAAATAAATTCTTTTGTCTCCAGATTTCATTCTTTCTAGAATTTTTAGACTTGGAAAAAGACAGAATAGTCTGCTGGGTGAGGCAATTTAGGTCTTACTCTTTACTCTTTCATTTATCTTTCCTTAATACATCTTCATGTTTGCCTTTGTCTGCACAGTATTAATCTGTGTAGGACTTTGATCTTTGTCTCTAAATGTTTAAACAGAATTACAGAGTTAAGACATTTTTCAGAAATTTTAATAGTTTTTATCTTTTTTATATCATGACATCATAAAAATCCTGATCCTTTTGTTGATAAACACAAGGTAGAAATATTTCCTTTAGGCTTGCAGACCATTTACAAATCTCTTCCATTTTCCTTCTGTCTGTCTTGCTTATATCCAGGTTCTTGTTTAGCACAGCTTCTCTTTTCTTACCCACTACAATTTTTCTTTGGTGAATTTGTAGATTGTTCTACCTTTGCTTCATTAGGTACTTCTAACAAGATCTTTCAGTCTACCTCCAGTCTCATAAGTTTTATTAGTTCCCCTCACTGCCCCATTAATTTTGCTCTTAATTTTGCAAAATTTATTTTTATTTTCATAAAATCTAACTTGCTAATATTGCTGCATGAAATGATTCAGCTCCCTCACATGGGAGAAAAAAGGAAAAAAAAAGAAAAAGAACACCAAACCAAAGCAATCTCCCAAAAAAAGCTAAAATTGAAATGAGGGAGATAATGAGGGAGATTGGTATAAACTAAGTAGCAAATTCCAGCTGTCCCAGAAACAACAGAGGAGGACTTTTCCCATAAGTGGCTACTTCATAACTGCTATTAAATCCTACACTTAGAAAAATCAAAATGTCTGATTTTTTTTATTTTATTATACATATAGAATCTGAGAATTACACCTGCACCTCATCAAGCACCTCTTGCACATTCTATTTTAAAAGGTTTGTTTGAAGGAGCTTCTGTATAAATGCTAAAGATACTAGCATGCTAGCGATGCATTATCTGCCTTCTCTGCTGTTGTAGCTCATTCATCCACCTTCAGACAGTGTAACACAAAAGGTGCTTCACTGGGAAGAGAGATTTAGGGAGAAAATTGAGGGAAAAATTAAAATGAATGTAAGCATAAAGGAAAAAGTTCTCACTGAAACAGTTAAGAAGGATTATTTCCATTTTCACACTATTTTTCATCACAAATTCAGTTGCAGAAGAATTCCTTTCAATAACATTATTTTTTATAATAATCAAAATATTGTTTTACATGAAGAGATAAAAAATGAACCATCTATGAATTAGTCATATAAACACATAAATCTATATATGCATATTTTTGTGTGTGATCTGGAACAAGAGAGTAGAATGGAAAAATTATGAGAAGAAAAATTGAAGAAAGAAAACTCTTTGAATTAATATAACAAACATAACATTAATTCTATGACACAGCACTGTGCACCAGCTGTCTTAGTCCTGATAATATGACCTAGATCTTAAGGGTTATATTTCCAGTGTAATAATTAGGGCATCATACCGACAACAGATCTGTCCAACAGAATGGCTGGTGTTGCAGACTAGACATACACAGTGTGTTTCTACAGTTTAATTTTAGACCTTTTCTAGGATAGTCCTGTAGTGAGTATGTATTAACAGTTGGTGGGTTTTAGGTACATGCCTATAGCAGATTTCTTGGTTTAGCTTAGTCTGAAATAGATTCCTTTCTCATTCCCCAGTACTTATATTTTCTGCCAATGCTTTTGAAACATATAAATGTCTTTACATTAATTGAAATTTAGAGTGATTTTCTTCTTTTGACACATAGCATTTTGGAAGATGGGAAATTATTATTTAAAAAAAAAATATCTGGTATTGTCAGTTAAACTTTGAGGATCACTTAATAGATACGTTGCAATGAGTTGGTCACATTTTTAAAAAAGGCGGGAGAACACGTTTGCATTGCAAGTACCCTCATTTGCACATACAAATGTTATAGTCAAGTTCTACTTGCTTACAAGAGTATCTGTTTCATGAATAATATGAATAATTTCACATATTTATACTGTTTAAGTGATCCTCTGAGCCAAGTTCGAGGGGAAACTCTATACTTAAAAAAAAAAAATAAAATAACAGAGAACAAGACATTTCTTTCCTTCTTTCTTTTTTTTTAGCTTAGCCAACCATCTTCAACACTAACTTCATAAACCCATTTATGTGAGTGTTCCTTTTTCCTCTTTTGGAAAGACATTTTTATCTGGCATCTGTCGCTTATTCTCACTTAGGAGCACAGATTCACACAAGTATTTATGTTGCACTCATCACTGAGCCACAGCTCCAGAATTTTTAGGAAAATTATTCTTATATCATCCTGTAAGCTAGGATAGTCAACACCAAGAAAAAAAAAAGAATGATGGCATTCATCTCATACACCTTTATTCACATAGGAAGCTAAACACGGAGTTTCAGTAGTAATTTTGGCTGTATGCATGGCCAGGGAAATAGGCACTATTAGCTAAGCCCTTCAGTGAAGGCTGCTGTGTTGGAGTGTGAATCCTCAAATCACGTCAGCATTGTCTTTGGAAGGACTGGAATAGCAAGGCATCTCACGTGGCACTAGGCAGTTGATGGTGTATGGGAAACTGAACTGAATTGGCCTGAAGTAGATATTTAATCTTGAAGCATGGAGATGTCTATTGTTGTTCAGATGATCTTTGTGTA
Organism: Agapornis canus; assembly: GCA_036873685.1. Classification (NCBI taxonomy): domain Eukaryota; kingdom Metazoa; phylum Chordata; class Aves; order Psittaciformes; family Psittacidae; genus Agapornis; species Agapornis canus. The sequence goes on along the minus strand of JBAFWW010010577.1, from coordinate 2,144 downwards.
ACTTCCTTGGCCTTAAACTGTCCCTCCAGAAGGACAAGGATAATCCCTATCATATCTGCCAGATCTCTGTGAATGTTTCATATGCCTCAGAAAGTATCACACATGGCATAAGATAATTATGATGGGACTACTGAGTGATTCCCTAGAATTAGGTGTGCTGAATTAGTGAATTTCTTGAAATAAGAAAGACAGTCTAGGTAGGGTAATGAAATTGGAATCAGGTGCCCAGATACTTGCTTAGTATCTAATCACTGAAATGCATTTCTATACTCGATGTTCACTTATAACATCAAAAATACCAATATAACTATCTCTAGGAGTAAGCTGGTCACTAATTACTAATCTCTCAGGAACCTTTGATTTATTGAAGCATCTCCTACAACAGAATAATTTCCTAGCTCTTCCCTTTTTGTTCTGTTGTATCATCAGTTTATGCTGTAGCAGTTCTATCTAGAGAAAATAAAGAACGAAACAAGATGGATCTGTGCTCTACACATTCCCATTTTTACTCACATTAACCAACCTTCAGACTCTGTTTTTTTGAGTCTTGGTCTTAAAATAAATTAAATTAAATTAAATTAAATTAAATTAAATTAGTTCTATAACCAAAAAAGAGAATAGTACTTAAAAAAGCGCACCAGCATGAAAACTATGACAGTGAGTTTAAAAAAAAAAACACAACCAAGTTTTGTCCATTTAACTATCAGACCTTAATAAAATTGCTAATTACTTGGAGATCAAAGCTTGCATTTCTAATTATTATTTTTTCTAATAGTGGTACAATCATAATACATACGTAAGATGGTAATCAAAGAAATTCCAAAGGTGCATTCCTTGGTATAGAACTATATAATAGTCATAGCTGGGGTAGAAGAAACAGAAATAAAATGAAAATTGGAGCAAAGGAGTTTTAGATTTGTAGCAATACAGTTCTGTGGTGATTTAGTTTACAGACAGGAATATACAGGTCAGAAGGGACATAAACAGTGACCAATAAAATCCCTGTTGTGGGATGTGGGAAATGAGTGGATTCTCCAAGGTTATAAATAAAAAAGCTGTTCATACCTTTTTTAATAACTTCTAGCCAAAATTAGCAGTTTCATTTTGATCAATACTATTGATAAGAGTAACAACAATAGCCTAGAAGAAGCTGAAGTCATAACACAAATAAACTACTTTAGTGCTTTTGTCACTGTGTAGCTTATTATATGTTGTTGTTTTCATTTATAAGCCACTGAAAAAAATCTCCCCACATAATATTCAACTGCATGCATAGGGTATCACACAATACATTCAAAAGATTTTTCTGTTCTTACAGCAGTCTCCCAATACCTAAAGGGGGCTTACAGGAAATCTGGACAGGGACTTTTTTACAAAGACATTGTCGTGGTTTAAACCCAGCCAGGCAGCTCATTCACTCACTCAACCCCCCTTT
>JBAFWW010010575.1:4286-17680 GCA_036873685.1 Agapornis canus | reverse complement strand
AACTGGATGATCTTAAGGTCCTTTCCAACCCAAACTATTCTATGGTTCTATGATTGATTCAAATGGGGAAGAAGTATCTTCAGCACACATCTCTTCAATGTGAGAAGCATGTCAGGGTATCTTTATTTGCCAAGCAAAGTCCTCAAATAAAATACATTATTTCAAAATACATCTGTTCATTACACAATTTTTATGAGACAGTAATTTTGGATTAAAACATACTTTTGGGAATTCTGCAGTCCAAGCCAGTTGTTTTATGAACTACACTAGAAACAGATCCAGAGATACTGGCACAGGGTGCCCAGAGAAGCTGTGGCTGCCCCATCCCTGGCAGCCAGGTTGGACACAGGGGCTTGGAGCAAGCTGCTCCAGTGAAAGGTGCCCCTGCTCATGGCAGGGGTTGGAACTGGATGAGCTTTAAGGTCCCTTCAACCCAAACCATTGTATGAATTGCTCACATCCACTCGGCACACACGAAACGTCTGATCTTCACATATCAAATAATGTGAATTTGGGATGAGCTTTTGTCATCTATAATCAGGAAGTTATACCAGAGAAGGTGCAGCTCAAAAGGATTTCCCTGTATCTGTTGTTTCCATTCAAAACTCTGTGCCATAAGAAAAGTCCCACCAACTTAATTCTCAGATAATACTGAACCTAAACAGTTTTCAAGCATTCTGTATTACAAACCAGAAAATGATACAATTAATGGGAGAAGTCCAAATGCTGGCATCACTTTGTTTCCACATTAATACATAAAAATGGACAACACATTAAATAAACATTTTGTTATTAACAATAAAAATATTAACACCAAAAATCATGTATAAATTAGGAAATAAATGTACAAACTATTTCCAAAGTGCTCTTTCAAATACATTATATACACAACATTCACGGAGTTCTTAATGTAAGACATTTCAGATTGATGTAATGTTGCTGTTTCATTTGAAGTGGTGTTCATATTCTCTCAACAGTATTTCAGCACTTTCAAAAAACCACATAAAAGGCATATTTCCAAGCTGGCAAAGAGCAATATTGCGTTCTTCTGGCTACCTGTAATATTAACATGGTGAAGAAAGCAATCTTCCTTGCTGTTCCTTGCTATTTGTATGAAAACACCAGCAGGAAAGATGAGAGAAATGAGGACCCACTATTTAATCAGTAATTAAAACTGTTAATGTAGCATGGGCAGTGCTTGGACAACATTTAACAGTAGTTGTCCAGTTAAAGACTTTACAGAGAAAAATAAAAAGCAGTGAATTGGGAGATCTTTTCCTTGTGGTCTTGATTTTTCAAACCCCAAACTGAAATCCTATAAATACACCAGTTCAGGTACAGAAAAGGAGAACAACCTACAGAGGGTGTATTTATATTGTAAGTTTGCAGTTAATCTCATATTAAAATTGCCCACAGAGTGTGGTCATCTTGGCCTTCTGCAGCAAAGAACTTTGGCCATGGTATTTCCTTCAGCACTTATATTAGCACTTTATAAATGCTTTTTATCAACACTTCATAAGAACGTATAAAACTGCCTGGAAGTGACTCACATTGTCCATACTGGCTTTTACATACCACTAGTCTTTATTCCTAAATTCTCCCTCTATAGGTATTCTCTCACTGGTTGACCCCATTAATAGTTCCCCTCTCTATATGCATAATACTGATTCACAATTAAAGCTGAATTCAGCTGCTTGTTTGCAACAAAGATGGATTTCTTTCTTTTACTTTTGAACTATTTCTGTCAAAATATCAGAGGAAAATAAAACCTGATGGTGAACTGTAAGAACAACAGACCAAATAATATGACAATATTTATGTCATACTTGCTGGAAAATCTGAGCAAGGGCAATGGAAGAATCAGAACTAAAGAAGGATGCCAGCCACCTGCTTGCAAAATTTGGCATGAAAATGGATATGGGAGTTACAGAATTTGGAGTGGTATATTTAAGACTGGGGTTTTGCCAGATGTTTTTCTTAGCTAAGCACAATATGAAGCAATACTGATGTCTAGTAGGCTGACGCTGCACATCTTGGAGCTCCTTTCTGTTTTCCTTTCCACAGTAGAAATACCTCAGTTTACATGGATATAGAAGAGGTGCCTCTAGTGATTAACATTTCCTTGAATATAGGCTTGGATCTTCTTTCTGTACCTTTTACAACAGAAATGTGGACTTGGCAGATTACCTAATTGTAGGATTTGAGCAGATGTTACAGGATTTGCAGGTAATTTTATCATATAGTCTAGAACTGTCTTTGCATAAGGAATGTACCCATACCTTTATTCTTAGGAAGTAAAGAGCCATAGATTTTAGAGGCCAGCAGGTAATCTTCAGTGCACTCAGTTAGAAAGAGATCAATAACCTGCCACAGGGTACTCCCTGTACTGAGACATGACTGAATGGCCCCATGTGGAGCCAGACTGCAGAATAACCTGGCTGTTTTCCAGAACGGGGCACAACTGTGATCAAATGATCCTAAAGCTATTTGGAAACATCAAGAATGGGGATAGGGAGGGGGGTAAATGAAAAACTTCTGCATTGTATCAACATACAGTACTATACACAGCACCAAATATCAAACCATTAAAGCACTGTCGTGTTACCAGTAGTGCACTGCTTCATATCCAGCATGAAATGAACACTGTTCACATACAGACGCTGCTTTGTGCTAAGGGGTAACCAACATATTACAATTAATCAAAACTTCCTGTACATCCAGTTCAAAAGATGGAGATACTATTGAAATGAATCTGAGACAGGAACATGCTCTTTTATTGCTGGTAATTTCCATATTGTCCCTATAAAAAAGAGAAATAAAAACATTGGAGAATAATATATCAAAGGTTTACAAATAGCAAGTTAGGCAATTTCTTTTGGTCTATGAATTTTGAAAGACCCACTGAAGTATCACCAATATGCCTGTACCAAATTATCAAATAGGTTTATAGTGGAGTTAACAGCTACATCTGCTTTTTCATAGCAGAGATTTAGACTATTTACCTGCTCATAGCCATAAGGCCTCTGTTGCTGAGCGGATGGGCCGGTCTGGGAAGCTCTGTAACTCCCATATTGCTGCCCCTGTCCCTGCTGGTAGCTGGAATACTGTGAAGAGGCTCCTTGTGCAGGACCTGAGAAGACAGTAAAAGCTGCTACTAAGGGTTGAGGGGGAGATCTTGTGCTTAACATAATGTAACACATGATGGTAACAAAGTAAGCTCTGTGACTATGAACTATGAGTAGGTTTTGCCTAGACTTTCCCTCTGGCTTTACACCAGAAAGTGTTAGTAATAATAATGATTTAGTCCCAGGCTGGTTAACATTGCCTGTTCACAGTCAAGTCCTATCACATCTGGGAGAGCCACCAGAAATCCCCTGCCTCAAAGCTGGGATTTAGATTCTTGTGATGTCTCTGGACTCTGATTTTATACTGAATAGCCTGATGTTTATATTGTACTAAATAAGCTGGCGGATTCTTTCTGATGAAGATGCCTCTAACTGATCAGAAAGCTCAAAAACATCAAACTCGGATCCTTTTGGTGACAGTGGGAAACTGCCACTGGTAACATGAAGGGTTTGAATGCCCCACACCAGTGTCCACTGCATGCTCAAGGCTCTCTTCTCCTTTCACATCAGTCCCTCACTAAGGAATAAAACCCCATTGATGCTGCAAGAATGATTCTAAGTGAGGGAGCAGTGACTCTCCAGACTGTTGTTATTTCATCCTGCCAGCTGCAGAACTGGCCTGAGAATCCAGGCAGCGTCCTCCTGCCCACACTTACCAGGAAGACAACATGAGGTAAACCTGTATTTTCTAACTTTCTTCCAAGGAGAGGTATTCAGGATGGATTCATGCAATGCGGTACTATACTGATTTATGGTACTGCCCAGAATCCCTTCACATGCAATACCCAAAGTTAATCAAGGAAATAGTTTTCAGCATATGTTAGTTTAGGATGTGTCAGGATGAAGTACTGCAAACAGCCGGGCAGTCAGTGACAGCTTACCGTATCCTTGCTGCTGTCCTGGGTAACTTTGTTGGTTTGGGTATTGCTGCTGGGAGTATGTTTGCTGTTGTGCAGCTCCCTGTTGGTATCCTGCCTGCTGCTGGCTGTACTGGGAATTTCCTAAAGAGGAAAACATTGAGAGCTGGGTTATAGGTGAGGCAGGTGTTTTGCTGTACATGCGAGTCATGAAGAAGACAAAGGCAGAAGTAGCCTTGGTTTGGAACTCTTCTGTAAGAGCTGATTGCATTTTTCCAAGCAGGATGTTTATTGTTTCAGTGAGTTTTAGTTCACTTGAACAGGAGAGAGGTGTTTGTCCGCACCCATCACTATACAGACAAAGAACCTGTTTCTCACAGGATTTCCTTTACCCCAGAAGTAAATCACAGAGTCCCAAAGATAAGGGAGCCAAGGTAAAGAGCTGCTTTCTCAAGAAGCCCTCCCACTGCATTTTCTCCTAGATGCTGATGTTTATTCCCATACCCCAGAAGACCACTTATCAAATCATTGCTGGCATGTTTTAAAATACCTTTGATAAAAACTCCATTTGCAGTACCCTGAAACAACCAAATGCACAGAGACTACACAGACAGCACTGCTTTTCCCAAATGCCTGCTCACTGTATCATAATGAAGGTAACATTTTGCAGCTAATTTCAAGTTCAGATATCTTTAACAGTATCACTGAATTTATGAGGTACCACTGTTGAGAGGTTTTAGTGGTAAAATTGTAAACTCGTAGTATTGATTTTCAAAGACTAGTTTCATTTATCCCATTGTTCTTCACCATTTGTAAGGTGAATTAAGTAAGGTTGAAACCAGTTGGTTGGAATTAACCACTGGGGTTTCTTAATCCACAGAAATTTTGATTTATGACTGCCAGTTTTTTTCCAGTTCTGACCCCATTTCTAGCTGCATTTTACCTTTGTCAGCATAACCATTTACTTTAATACAATAATTTTTATTCACATTCTATAAAATGTTTGTTAATGTAAGGGAGAAGGATACCACTATCCTGGAAGTCTTTTACTGCAAGAAAAGGTCAGTTTCCATAGCTCTAATTCCACCCTGCTCAGCTACAGACAAGGATCATTTTTGTCATGAATATGAGGCTACACACAAGTTGTTGGTGATCCCACACAGCTGCACAGCGTGACTGCCCCACAACACAGGTATCAACATGGACAGTCTGATGTAGTCTTGGTATGAAAAATGCCATATATAACCTAAATTCCATTTCCTGGACAGTCCTTAAGGAACAGCAGTTAGTGATGCAGAAATTGCAGGTCCTAGTTTACATTTTCATAATCATTTCATTAGTATTTTAGGGGATTAGATCTTGCTTTACAAAGATTGGCAATATATTTTCCTACCTCCTTCGTAATAGTGTTGTGTAGAGTCGTCAAATGACCTGTCATAGCTCTGCTCAGTATAGGATGACTGCTGATAGGCATAGTCACCATGTCCTACAAATAATTGCAAAGATTTATCAGACACACTGTTCATAGAACTACATATATATTGTTGAATGATGTATCATAAAGCTGAGCAAAGATGAGGCTGAGAAGAAACAGAGACCCCATAGGCAGGAGGTCAAATGTGTGGGAAGGAAATTCGTATCTATGGATAAATCTCTTGCATTTACTAATCCAAACTTGGCTTTATGCTGCTTCTGGAGCAGCTTGGATGGCAGGGTGCACTGATGTGTCTGTGCACCAGGCTGCCATGCCCTGGGATTAGAGTTTTCTAGCAATTCTCTTGGGAATGAATCGTAATGGGCTTGCCACGTCCTAGGATGTGGCAGTCATGGTACTACAGCTCAGAGGAGTTACCATCTGGGTAGTATTGCTGATTCATAGGTTCTGATGAGCCTTGTCCGTGGCTGTATTGTTCACTGTAATATTCTTCCTGACCCATGTACTGCTGTGAGGAACCTGCAAGGCAAAGACACAGAGAGCAAACTGAGCAAGTCCAGGGACTCCTAAGGGATGTTCTCACCTATCTTATCTCTTCTTTCCTATTCTTAATAAAGAAAAGAGTGTTTACAACTGGGGAAGTGAGGAAGCAGTGTATGTTCAGAGCAGTTGTAAAGATGTTATGCCCGTTAGAAAAAGGAAATCAATTTGTATTTGCCAAAAAAGCTGCTTGAAATGGAAGTCACATAATGGTCAGCACCACACCCTAAACCCACTCACTTCTGTGGCAATAGGAATGGCTACATTTCATCTACTAACTGTTGTTATTAGAAAGCACAGGAATGTATTCCACGCTCAAGAAAACAGTCAGGGTTAAATAGATTGGAATTAACGTATTAATTTGTTTCTTAGCAAAATTCACTTTATGTTAGAATCAGTCTAGCAGCTTTATTACCTCTTAGAACCTTTTCCAGAGAGGTCTTAGAGCATGGCAGTTATCCTCTGGGGTTTTCCTTTCCTTGGCCTAATTTTTTTGTACTAATTGTTGGCAAACTATGTCTTCTTTGCAGAAATGTGTCCTTGTTAATGTGCCACGTTATGGCTGATCCAATAGCATTTGAAAGAACTGACAAGATTCCCAGTGGCTGGAGGGAGCTGTACATCAAATTGTTCATCTTTTCTTTAGCGATATATGGTCCCTTTTAGACAGAATTATGTTTTCTAAAGACCTGAAATAATTAAATAGATACATCTTGAAAATAGATTCAGGTTCATCTGATTGGCATCATACTTCCACCATCTGAGATTTCCTGCATTCCTGGATGGGATTCCCTGTTCAGAAATGTGACTTGGAAGCCTTTCCTATCCCACAGGAGACACTGAATATCATCAGTGTAGTAATAACTCTATCAATAACCCAGTAATAGAGTTTACCTTGCTGGGAAGCTCGGTAGGGGCCCATCGGCCGCTGGCCCATCATGCTGTTGCCTTGGTTGCTCTGACTCATCATGGCAATGGAGGATTGCCCCTGGTAGTGCTGGCTCCCTCCTTGTGCTGAGTTGTAGTGTGACGTTGCTGCTTGCTGATGCATCATGGACACTACAATGCACATGGAAAATACTGTTTCTAAAGGGATGTGACAGTTGTCTCCCTAGCCTCTTCAGAAGCAAGTTAAAAGCCTTCAGCTAACATGCGTCCTGATAAAGATGTGAATTTTCCAGGGAGGCAGATCTTTTCCTACTGCATGTATTTAACTCTTATGCACTGTAATCCAGAAAGGATGTCATTACACTATCAGTTCTCGCCATTTGCTCCAGTTAGGTATTTAAAAATACATCTAGCTTTGGTTATTATTAGTTTATTTAAATGAATATACTCATTATTAAAGAAAGAAATAAGAACTGATGCTACCTCCTAACTAATTCACTGCTGTATTTCTTTTCTGATCAACTCTTTCTTCTGCTTCCATCTTACTCTATACCTGTTGATTATACAGTTTAAATAAACTACATTCTAGGACTTATTTGATCTCTACATTTCTTATTGTCAGAAAGAATTCTTAAGCATTGGACATGCCACTCAATACTCAGCAGCAAACACCTCTTACAAGTTAAGACGTTCATTCTGAGTTGTCTGCTGGTCTCTCTATGTCCTGAAAGCAGTGAGAAAGTAACAAAAAAGGGGTCGTAATGTACAAACAGTAAATGTGTAATACTCTGGCAGGCTTTTCAGCTAGGATAAAGGGGCTTCTCAGATCCACAGTTGTGGGATTTGCTGCCAGGGGCTATGGGATAGTGCTGCTGCACTTCCAGGGCACCCTCTTTCCCCCAGTTCCCTGCTAACCATAGCAAGTCAGTGTGAGTTAAAGTTCTGACGTGTGCTGGTGCCTAACACCCAGCAATTCAGAGATGTTAAAGCTGCCTTTTCCTCTTGGATGTTTGTCACCGTGTACAGAAAACATTTACAGAACAAATTCCAGTGTGGTGAACCTCTGAGGTCACTGAAAAGTCAAGTTGGCCCAGAAGGAGGAAGAGGGAGTTTACCTGGATTAGACTGCATGTTGATGTTTGTTCGAGAGACATAATTGCCTATTGACCCCTGGCCTTGCATTGGCACATTCTGAGATGCAGGCACTGTATGGCTATAACCAGGCCCAGTTCCATGACTGCTGACAGTCATACTCAGAGAGGTCGTGGGCATGGTGTTCTGGCCTGACTGCTGCATAGACACGTGATTAGGACCTAGAAAAATTAGAGAGAGCAACAAGAATAATCTGTGCTATTATTGGCAATGTACAGTGAGCATTAAAGCCCTCATGCCCTTTCTGAAATACCTTCTGGTAAGGCAAAACCAAAGAAAAAACTCCTTGTTATTAAAATCCCCTGTTACCTACAGACAATAAAACTGCACAGTTAGAGTGATCCTCCTTCTCCTGGCAGCCAAATCCACTACAGAACTGCAGATAGGAGGACCAAAACCAGCAGCAATGCCCTAAGCCAGTAATTGCAGATAGTTCAGAAAACACCTGGACTCCGGATACATCCCAGCCCTCTGAAATTTGTCCTTCCCTTCCTCCTGTCCAGCCGTTGACTCCTCTTCTTCTTCACACAGTTAGTGACAATGGGAAGGCACAGGAATGGCTGAGAAACACTTTGCACATTGCTGTTTCTGTCCAGTTGCTCCATCACCAGCCAGCCCTCTTAGCAGGGGAGTAGGAGGTAAGGAGGGATGCTCTCAGAGCACAAACCTGTCTCTCCCTGCCCTGAAGTTTGACTGGAAGTACCACAGACTTTCAGAAGATTAATTTCCCAAGTCACCAGAATAATCCCTATCGTTACAGTATTCCCTTTCCAGCATCATTGTATGGAACCATCAGACTGCTGCAGTTATTGTATGGAACCATCAGACTGCTGCAGTTATGTCCTGAGTTTATCATCCTCTCTACTTGGAAGTATGCTTATTTTTAAAAGTCCTATTGTTGGGTAACTAAAACTGGGGGAAATCTGGTTCTTAGTTTTTGTTGTTTGTTGCCATAAATGCTTTTATGAATGAGTTTTGGGAAGTTGTTTTCATGGTGCATTGTTACTCTCTACAATATGACAGTGTGTATTGTTGTCTATCTAAATTCAGCTGTATTATTGTCAGTCTAAGTTAATGCAGGTAGAATGGAAGACATGCAGAATCCCAAGAAGAGACAGAATCATGTTGTAGAGTTAGATATTGATACCTTAATTCAAAGTTATCTAGTGTACCTACAGCCTCTGAAAAATGTGTTTAATTCTCTTAGTACAAACCTCATTAATTACTCTGAATGGTTTGTATAGACATCAAAATGGGCAAATTTGCTGTAGATTATGATATTTTCCTCTTGTGGAGAGATACAAGCAGCATTTTCAATGTAAGACAGACAGCTCTACTGAGACCAGTGGAGCCAGGTCAAGCTCTAGCTTCTGTTTTGCTCCAGGTTTTGTATGTCTTGTAGAGCTTCTACTTGTGCAACACAAAGCCCCATGGTGTTTGACCAGAGCTAGAGTTGCTTTGTGTGAGAGATGGAGTGAAGCAAGCATTGGTAAACCTTGACCTATGTGCATAGGAAAACTTAATTGAATCTTGGCCTTTAGAGCAATAAAATCCAAAAGGTTTGGCTAATTTGTGATTGTAAGGGAACATAGGAAAACATGACGAAAAGTGAGTAACTGAAAACACCAAAACAGGAGGATAAGTACAAAGCACTGAACCTCTTTCAGTTTTGTGGATCTAAGGCAGTTGGGGTTTCTTTTGGAAGGCTTCATTCCTGATTTCTGAACAGTTAAAGTTCTCAGTTGAGCCCAATTCTGTCTGGAGGCAGCTGCATTTCACTGCTGGTTCATTGAATCGAATGGCTTTGCCTGCAGTGCTGTGGCAGAAAGGATCACTGACTTGGGGTTTACTTGAAATCCTGGTGGGTTGTTTTTTAGCTTGTCCCCATTGGCAGAATTATCATTACAATTGACCTAGCTGCCACTGTGCTAAGTTACCATGTGTGTAGTTACATAGTGACTGCAGAGGTGAGTCCTGCACAGTCCTGACTGAGGGCAATAAAGAATAAAAGGTAGCAGCTTCTGTGGCTTCTTCCCTTTTCTTCACCCTCTTACAGCTCTGTCCCTGTTCATTGCAGACTTTCATCTCTACTGCTGTTAGATGAGAAATGGCCACAAGTGCTAGAGCCCCTATATTGGAATTATTCTGCATACTTATTCCTATTTTCCCCCAAATGCTGTCCAACAATTGTTGACCGATGTGAAAGAACCACTCAGCATCAAAGTCAACCTCAAGAATGCTGCGTCATGCATCACTGTGCTGACTCAATTCTAGCTGGCACAGAGACAGTAGCATTAGAGACTGGCAACCCAGGGGAGTGTCCCCAGGCCTGAGGGTGTGAGGGCTCTGTTCTCACAGCAGAGCACATGCCAGCACTGCTGCTGTTACCTAGGCTACTCAGAAGAGGCAAGCTCCTACATCCTCAGTTACATCTCCTTTCTGAACTGCAGCTGTGTCCTCAGTCTGCTTCCCAGGGCTGGTATGTCTATGATAGAATAGCTACCACTACCCAAGTGATGGGAGCCTCCGTGACCAGGCAGAGAATGAACTACCCTGAGACCCCCTACAACTCAGCCTGGGTTTTAGTATCAGGCTGGGGCAACCTGAGGTAAACCTGCAACATGAGGTAAACTGGCCTGGCTGCTTCTGTTCTGAGGCTGGTTCTTTCAACCAGCACTAAATGACTATAAAGAACTGGAGAGCACATAAGAAAAACCAGCAGCAATAACACTGAAAATGTAGATTCTTAGTATCATAAACCAATGTTTGACCGACTTATTATAGTACTTATGGTAGGTAATAAATCTCACAAAAAAGAAGGGCCAGATACATTCAGTAAGTTCACTTTACAGGCTGTAACTCTTCGAAGTAGGCACTTCATCCATTCGTTTAACAGGTACTATCAGCTTGCCCACAAATGGATTTTCAAGAACTCAGAAGTCATTTTGTGGCTTGCATCTGCTCTTGAGTCCCCCTTCCAAAGTGATTTTACAATCAGATATTTCTATTCATAGAAGCTGGTTTTTCTCTCTGTCACTCTGGGAAAGCCCCACAGAAACAAGAACTGCCTAAAACCCAAGGAACTGCAAAATAAATATATTCATACTATAAAATGAACAGAGGAAAACCAATTGGTTTCAGTTCCACAAACAAACACAAATAGACCAAAGTACATTATCTTATTCGTATGAAATGCCTGTGCAAACTCTTTGGCTATGTAGTATAATCTCTGCAAGCCTCTGCAGAGGACAAAGACTGATGCAATACCAAGTTATTGTTAGGAGGGCATGTATCCTGGAAGCTCTTTGCAATCTAAAGGCTTGGTTGTGTGGGTAGTCATGCAAGCAATTCCATTTCACCCTGGCCAACCCCTCCACTTTCAAGAGAAAAATACCACAAGATATCATTTTTCTGGCTAAAAACTTGGATGCATCTTTACGTGGTGATTTTCATTAGGCATTTCATGAAAAAGATGGGTTTAATTTCCCCTATAGAAACACAAAGCAGACTGGAATCCTTGCAGAAGCCAGCATCATTGTTGACTGTAGCCATTTTGTGATGATTTCAGCATGTGCCTGAAACCCCCATATGCCTGAAAGGTGAGTTAGGAGAGATCTTTTACAGCTCTGTAAGTGTATTCTGCATTAATGATTTTGTTGCCAAGCAACAGCAAAGCAGCACAAAGGGGACCAAAGCTCACCATTGCTAATCTGACTCTGCATGAGGGAGGAAGGAGGAAGGCCCGTCCCAATTGCATCACTGAGATTGCTCTGTGAATGGAGAGATTGGTTGGATGCACTCTGAGTCATTCCTCCTGGGCCCAAGTTTATGTTTTGCGTTGGTGGCTGCAAATAACAGGGAGGAGAAGCAAATGTTTGGTTAGGTTTTTAATTAGAAAAAATAATAGCCCCCAAATTAGCCTGACTGTGACTGAAAAGTGCCTTAATTAAATATGTGCTTCTTTCACTTTCTGGGCTTCCTTGCAGAAACCTTTCTTCATCTGACTCCTATGTGTGAATGACATTCAGCATGACACAGAGAAGCCAGCAGGCAGCCCAGGGAATATCTTAAAACTGTGCTTATGACAGAGTCTGGCTTCGGTGCCCATTCTCCTGCACTTGTCATAGAATCATAGAATGGTTTGGATTGGAAGGGACATGAATTTCAGTTTGTGCTGGTCAGAACATAACTGCAAAGGGGAGATGCATCAGCGACGATGATACAGAAGCGTGCTGATGAGTTGACCTTTGTCAAGCACAAAGCTAAGCTGTATTTTGAGTTATACCTCCAGAATCAATCCATTTAGCCAGAATAACACAATGGTTAAAGACAAACCGATGCCCAAATGCTGAAGTAGATTTTTCACATAAAACAAAGGCTTTTTGTTTTTTCATAGAACCACAGAATAGTTTGGGTTGGAAAGGACCTTAACATCATCCAGTGCCAACCCCTCTGCCATGGGCAGGGACACCTCACACTAAACCATGGCACCCAAGGCTCTGTCCAACCTGGCCTTGAACACTGCCAGGGATGGAGCACTCACAGCCTCCCTGGGCAATCCATCTTGTGAGCAAAGTGGATATTCATAACGTGCAGCATCCAAGAACCCAGCTCTGGGACTCCCACCCCAGGTTTCAAGACTGTCTGGACTAGGAGTATAATGAAAAAGATTACACAGAAGCCAAACGCTTGCCAAATGGTAGAAGTGTCAGGCACTAGTAACCCTCAAGTGATCATAACACATTCCTTGGACAGCCATTTCAGCCTCACTTGTCCTGCTTTCATCTGAGGTTAAAGATCTTCAATAACCACCCTGCCTCTATGGGAAATCACTTCCCTGGGTGAGCCAGAACAAGACCTCACCTCCCACTGGTGTGTGGGGAGCTGCCCAGGACCTATGGATTTTTGTGTAGGGTGGCTTTGCATGCATGGAGGTTATCGTGTGAGTTCTTCAACTATCATCTACTTTGCCCCAAAGGAACTGCAGGATAAGGGAAGAGAGCATTGGGTTTTTGCAGTTATTTGAAATGTCTGTTTGAAATTTAAGGGTTCATCCCATTGTTGTGCTCTTTTGTGTATTGCATATTGGGAATTCAGGAACAAAACTTCTCTTCATTGTTAAAGGAGTTCTCTACAGGGATTTGGGATTTACTTCTTAAAGAACATGGAAGTGACTTTGCTACTGTGTGAGGAATTTATTCCACTTGGTGAAAGAAACTCGGAATTGAAACCATTTGCTTGTAACGGTCTGTTCTCTAGTACAGAGGTTTTCCCCTTAGAAGAGATTTTTTCCTTAGCAGCTCAGAACATCCACTGATGTTCTGAAGCATCTGCAGATAAAGCAGAGCAGTAAGGATCAGGGTGCCTTGAAGTAACACACGGGTAAAGCAGAGCAGG